>JNHW02000010.1:0-284168 GCA_001691775.3 Amanita inopinata Kibby_2008 | reverse complement strand
CTAGTATGGGCAAGAGCAGGGGGTTATTATTTGGGTGGGTTAAACGTGAGCTTTGACTAAGTACTGCTTATTTCCTATCTCGTACCAGATATGGGAGCCAGCCAACTGATAATAGATGGCAAGATCAAGCTCAAGAATGACAGCCAGATCAAAGCTTTCACAGAGACCGGCTTATTGTTTGAGAATGGTAGTGAACTGCCTGCAGACGTCATTGTATTCTGCACGGGGTAAGTTGCGATCTGCCTTTGTATATTTCGTTGGATGTTTAGCCGCTGGTATAGGCTTGGTGAACCTCGAGATGGAGTGCGCAAAATTTGCGGCAATGAAATAGCAGATAGGTGTCCACCAATCTGGGGTTTAGACGAAGAGGGAGAGTTCAATGGGACATGGAAAGAGATTGGCGCCCCTAACCTGTGGTACATGATGGGTACGTTGTTGAAAAGTTGTGCACACTCTTGGACCACTGATACTTGGATTCCGTTGTAGGTGCTTTAGCTCAAGCTCGGTTCTATTCCAAGCATCTCGCACTACGTGAGTTGGGGTTTTTTAAAAAATAAAAATAAAAACACTATGCTGATTTGTATACAGAGATCAAGGCAAAGGAGGAGAATGTGTTTGGAACCCGATATACTTCTGCCACATGACCTCAACACCGTCCGTGGTCACTGTAGGATAGTTTATGTGCTCGGAAACTCTGAATATTGTATATATGTCTGCTAGATAGCCAGCATACATGTGTCTCACGTTACCCATCCGAGTCCATTTTACCTGTCCTCGACAAATGTGCCCAAGCACAGAAATCAAGACAAAGGAAGAGAACATGTTTGGAGCTCAGTACACATTTTGTATAAATCAGTTAACAATCATCATTTCTTTTACCGCCTTGTGTGATGTAGTTTATGTACGACGACCCATAACACAGAGATGTCCTGTGAGGACCAGTAGAGCTGTCGCCATAGCGTGCTTGATGGATGCAAGTAAAAGTGGTAGACGAAGTGAACACTGTCAGTCGCGTATCGAAACGCCTATGTGTGGCGTACTACCAACAACAGACAGGCAACCTAACGATTCAAATTCAATGCTTGCCAGAGGGTTTACGAGGTGTGGTCATGAGGTATAGCAGGCTTATAGAGAACCGATACCAAAAATCTGTTGCGGATGTTCTGTATCTTTCATCGCACCCCCAACTCATGCACTGATGGTTTGTCACTGCAGCAAACGGTTGGAACAAGCAAAGTCACTCCAATTCGGTGAATTCTTACTGAAGTCACTTTAGTTGTCATATGGCCGTTCAGAAAAATAGGCGTTTACACAAGGAATGTATTGCAAGCATTGTACATCAATTCATGTACCGGGTCCACTAGACGTAAGATCGTCAAGCAAGAGATGCACCTGCGATAATTGAGTACAGATACCTTTCATCCTCCTGATACAGGGCAAATGATTGCCACTTCTTCGCCACCTTTCAACTCTACAACTTCCTCGACATCGACCATCTCTTCATTCACACTCCATCTGCTGCTTTGTAATACTTCATCCAGACCGGTGTTAGGATGACGCGACGATAGAAGCGCTCCCAATGAAGAGAGCTTGAAAGGTTGCTCGGGTATAGGCACCTCTTCAGAAGTAACACCAGCTGCAGTGGACGCTGCGGCGAAATAGAGAACAGTGATGCGAGCTTCGTGAGACATAATGGCGGTATAAGGCCAACATATACAGCGCATCTCATGATCTACAAGTGGCACCACTAAATCAAACGACGCCACAGGCAGCTTGCACGTCGCTGCCGTCCTACTCAGATACGCCTCAACTCTACGGTCCACCATATCGGCTTTGTTGTCTTTATCCACACATCCTGTCCCGGGACCAGATGATTTGACGTAGAAATCAGACCATCAAAGGACGATACTTGATCAGCTAAAACGACAAAAGAAAACGAAGATGAGCGATCACGGCCCAGAAACTTGAGATGAATCCGGATTTACACAGATTCCACTCTAATCCGGACGTCGACAAGACCGTGCTCTCTACGCCAACCGGCAATAAGCCACATGTCTTTCCCAACAAGTCGTGATTTATCTTGATCGTATGTTCTCCCTGTTTTTCAATAGAAGCATACAAATTAGCAGAGTCTCGGTGAAATTTGAAGGGGCATACGCTGTCAAGGACCCAGCCAACATTATCATCGGTAATCGCGAATACCTTTTTGCGTGCCTTGCGCAACTTGTGCAAGCACGACAGAGTATGTATCGTTTGATCAAGACGCCCTGATAGTCCACCCAACAGAATGAGTTCGTGCTGCTAGAGAATTGGGAGAGGTCAGTGTCAGATAGCATATAGTCAGTAAAGAGCATTCGCCCACCTCGAGATGCTGCTCTTCCTCCCATTTCTGAAGGGAGGAAACGCATTTCATGAGGTCAGTCGAGTCTTGATCATGATCTAGCACAACTGGAACTCCCTCCGACGGTTTTCAACCAGGGACAATTGAAGAAAAGAGTGGGATTGTAGCTACCTGCTCAGCGTAGTATTCCTTGACTTCATCGCGTATAGAGTCAAGGTCGCCCTTGATAAGATTAGGGGTGTACCTGACAGAGAGATATTAAAACTCGGGTTGGCTTTGAGAATCCATTTTCACATACAACCTGCGCAAGTCGCTCCCACCAGATTCAAGTTTCAGCAAGTCGTACAGGCGGTTAGCACCTCCGTCGGCACAACAATGCCACTGTGAATGATTCCAAACGCGTTTCAGGAGAGCAAGCGAGAAGGGCTGGTTGAGGATGATCAATGCACGCCGAACATCGTTTGATGCGCCCAGCTTCAAAAATTCGACGTTCCAAACGGACATCTCGCAAGTTGTGAGTCAAGCACGTCAAGTACTAAAGTACTGATTGATCCTCAAAAAATTTATATATTTTACAACTGCTACAGTCCCGTAACCTGCAAGATGATGAAGACGGTATCGATATAAAACAACCCTACAACCCAAATCTACATAATATCCCCGTGTTCTAGGATGAAATACGTTCGAGCATTTTTCAATTGTTCATGACCCCTGGTTTCTTCTCGACCATGTTGAAAAGCTCAACGCACCGACGATTCCGACCACTAGCAATGCAGTGCCGGCGCCGACCAGCCCTGGAATGTACAAGTACCAGGTACTATCCACACCGTCCAAATCAGCTTTCGCATGACTGAGCGCCATTTCCTCCTTTCTCTTCCGTCTTCTCACAACAGGTGGACCAGGATCTGTCTGTCGTGACTCGCCAGATTTCTCGCTATCGGGTGTTATTGCTCCCACATCAATCTTTGGCATCTCCAGGTCGTGCACGCCATATCGCCCCCCAGGCTCCGTCTCATGTGGGAGCGCTGGAATGTCAATGTCGGGATCCAATGCATGGGCACGTTCAAAGTATTTGACAGCAGCTTCCCGGTCTCGTTTCCACGCTTCCGTACCCCCTTCTTGAGGTGCTTGCGGCGGTACGCGGATGGACGATAGACTAGAGTATGACGAGGCGAGGAGCGTCGATGCCGCACCTTCCAAATGCAACAAACCAGCTTCTAAATAAAGCTGTGCCAATCCGCTACCACCTCCCAAGCACTGACTGTAATAAGCGACAGTACCGCAAGGGGCTTGTTCTTGTGGAATATTGAGGTCATAAGTCGCCTGTAAGGGTACGTACTGGGAGACGAGCCTCATTGCCGCAGACGAATTGTGTGATTGACGCCATGCTCGCCTGTGATCCCGTTAGAACACGGAAGGGTAGGGTGGATGCCTAAACTTACAAAAAACACTCAAATGCCTCCTCCTTGTCTTTGCGAATATCAAAGTATTCTAAACCAAGTAAAGCCAAACTTGTTGGGTCCATGTTGTATTTGTGCTCAAGGTCAGGGCTCGTGTTAATCACAAGAGAGTCTGTTGTCGGAGGAGAAAGCGTATCGGGTACGGGTCCAACAATCAGCGACGGCCATATGATTGATTGCTCTTTCTCTAAATGCAATGTGAGAAGTCTTCCCGAATGGGTGACATGGAGAGAATCCAAGGAAGAATAGGATGATCGTATGCTATTCGGCATACGGCCGGGCGACACAGATCGGGAAGTTGCTGTGTTGAACTGAGGTCGTCTGCTAGGTGCCTGAAATCCCTGCTCATCAGCGGCGGAGAGGCTCGGAGACGACAATCCGGGCGATGGTGAAAGCGCTTCCTCGGCGTCAGATATCTGACCACTCTCCAGCGACGCAGCAAAGCTGCTAGATATCTCTGGATCTGAAACGAACGCATATGAAGACTGCGTCGATACCGTGGAGGCTGTAGACGTAGTGCGTTCGCGTGCAGACAGCCGGTTTGTCCGGGTTTCGAGCTGCCATACAGAGTTGGTTGTATCTACAGTGCTGTATAGCTGACCCTAGAGAACAAATGCAGAACCTGATTTTCGTCGCTTGTGAGAGACACGGTAAGTTGTACGAACCTTGACCACAGGCGGTTGTCCTTGCACTCCCACAACGAGATAATTCCGCTCAATGTTCACCTGTTTCACCGTATTCACTCGTGGTACCACCTGATGCCCCACTCCCTTCACTCACCACGATATCTTCTTCGTGTGTCGCATACGGGACCATTAACAGGATAGTAGCCTTGAAACCGCTCAGCCTGTGATTCAAGCGTCACACAATGCCACAGCAGATTCACCTGATCATGAGACTAGCAAGGGCGATGGTTAATTATCAGCGCCTGGCACTAACTGGGGCAAAGCCTTTTACCTGGTGCCATGAGTAAGTGTAGTAGAATTTGTCCATGTGGCCGTTCATGGTGGTCCGAGGGAGAGAATGAGAGTAAAAAGAGGCGCTAGTGGCGGAATGAAGTCCCAAGCGGCGCTTCCTTATACACAAGTCATGCGAGTCCTTACTAGTGTAATTACAAAAACGCGCGACACGTGTCTTCGACATTCAATTGTCATCCACATAATTTAAATCAGCCTGATATTCCAGCAGTACCCTAGTTGTTAACGTTGAATGCTACGGAATTACCCTATCCATAACATTAAAAAAAAATGCAGCGGTAGATATACGACAGCAAAGAAAAATAAATGAATGTAAAAGTGTAAACGATCGGCTATCCTTTGAATTTGTGAGTCTGTGTCCATTGAGCGTCTTTTGAAGATTGAAGAGTACTGGCGATCCTCTTGATCGTATCCTTCTCAGCCTCCATATGTTGTTGGAGCAACCCATCGAGCCTTTGCAATGATTCCCGCGCTCTAGCATTGATCTGGGATGCTTTATGCCGCGTTTGGTCTGCCGTCGCTGGCCTTCGTGGCGGCCCACCGAGGTCCGAAGAGTGTCCACTTGAGTGTTGTTGGGCGTACTTGTAAAAGTCAAACGATGAGGCCGGCTGATCGTTTTTACTGTCGCCTTTGCCAGACCGCTGTTGAACGAAAAAAGGTGCCCGTTTGGGAACGTTGACGATCGGCTGCTTTGGGTCCTGAACTCCAAATGGAAGGGGAGCAGGTCGTTCTTTGAAAAGAGTAGTACTACGGGAAAAATAAGGAGTGGAGTGGTTTCCTAAACGCATTAAAGTCGGTCTAGTAGTTGAAGATACAGTCGACATCGCACGGGCCCGTGCATCACCATACATACTACCATGTGTCGTATTCTCTTCTTCATCACTTTCATCGGATGAGGAGTCGAGGTCATCCATAGCATTTGGTTGGGACTGAATGTTGTCAAAAAACGAGGTGGGAGAGGAAGGCGCAGGCGCAGAGTGAATAGCAACTTCCACGTTGGCATCAGCCGGAATCTGCAAAGTAAGAGGTTTCGGGGAACGATTCCCACGTCGAGCTGACAGAAGCACTGGTGGAGTAGTGGGCTCTGGAGTTGCAGCTTCTACCTGTGCATCCAACGAGGCGGGGGCCCTCTGTTGAGAATGCACGGTGGCAAGCCTCATCTGCAAAGGTTGGTGGTGTAACGCAAACGCACGTGGTGGCGGAGGAAGTGCAACGTGAACCAAGGAAGAAGATATCCGTGGAGGCGGTGACATAGTTGAGTAACGAGGTACAGGGCTATCGCGAGAGTTGGGTCTGTTTAAATGGGGTAGGTTTTGGGCAGAAGAGGTAGGCGGATGAGCGTTATTCAGGTCATATTGGAACGCCGATGTTGTGGGGGACATGGAAGACTGCGAATACTCAGACAATGATGGCCGGCTCATCATTGCAGATAGGGCTGCTGACGATCGGCCGACTACATCACCACCAACTTCCTCGTCGTCCGAAAACACGACAGATTCAGAACGTGCAGCACTGAATGCGACAACACTCCGACTTGCGTTGTTGGAGCTGGCCAGATCTCGGGATGAATCTTGTGAACACAGGGTTGGAGCTGGCGGCATTGGTGGTGGCGTCATCCGCACACGTCGTTCGCTTGATTCATAAGAGTCAGACAGCATGGGAGAAGACATCGCCTTTCGCAAACGCTGATCTGTTACACCCCCTCTCCTTATCGTCACCGTATTCGCTGGAAGGTGTGTCTGGGACTGAGAGAACGGGGCGTTGATATGTTTACGCGGCGGCGGAGGCTTCAACGGAGTCATAAGGTTTGAAGGCGTCTCTACGCGCGCAGGTAGATAGCTTGATGGGCGAGATGACGTGCGCGAGCCAAGAGATGTATACCCCTGTGGACCACCTGTCGGATTTTTAGACAGACTGGGCCGATTGGCCGTGGCCTCCTCTTGTTTGCGTTCCTCGTCACGAAAGGAATGTGTGGAGTCAAGAAAGGGCTGCTCAACAATTCGTTGTTGGAGAAGGATTCGGGGAACATTGGGCGGAGTATTCTCAATCTCATCAACCTGATGGATCCCATTTGCCTTTGGAGAAGCGACTGGCGTTGAGAGGCCAAGAACTTGTGAAAAAGAGGACAAGTCGACCGAGTTGTCAAGTGAGTGATGTACTGCCTCATGCAGGAGTGCCTTTCTCCAATCGTCATCCATATCATAAGAAGAGGATGACTGGGGACTCTGAGGTGGCGGTAACCGTTCGGCAAGCACGGCAGCGCCGACGGATTCATCAACGCCAAGACCATGCAATGCGGAAGCCTGCACGGCAAATGGGTATGATGATGACGGCAATGGCAGATCTACAGCATCTGTTGGATCGATTACATCGTGAAGAATCAGTTGCAGGTTCGTTGAATCCAGGTCCCGCCGGATGCCGCGCGATTTGATTTCCTGCTCCGCCTGCTTAGCAGCAAGGCCAAGATCTTCCACCTTCTCCCGCACGACGACAACGCGCCCTGTTCGTTCTCTTGGCATAGGGCCAGGAGATGTGCGTGGAATCTGATACGAGGAACGAGGTTGCGGGACGTGAGGTGCCATGATTGAATCACCTGTGGCGCGTAACATTGGAAGATTTGGGTCAATGCTAGGAATTACTGGAGTCGTGGGTTTCGATTTTGACTTGGTAACACGGAAGATATCCAAGAATGTAGGTGTCATTGCGCGTGAAGGTTTTTTACTGGTATCCGTCACAGCAAAGTCAGACAGTGAGGGCTTTGAATGAGCAGGAGGGAGAAAGTAGTTGTTCTTCACAAGTAGACGCAGACGATATGAGACGTCGTCTGGATCAAACCCAGGTAGTTCCTCAACTTCAGGCTCGAAAGACGAGACTTCGAAATGCTCGATATCCTCAGACATGGTACATAGAGAGGTTGGAGAATCCGGCCCAGAGGTAGTGGAAATAGATAGAGGGTATATAGATGAATAAGTTCCAGACTGTTGAGTAGACACTGAATCCCGCACGTTAGCTACGGGAGTCAAGCAAGGTTCCTTGAAGAATGTCGAGCCAGGTTGATTATAGTTGGTTACAATATCGGGTAAACTTGAAGCCCTCTCCGTGCCTTTAGACTAGACGGACTGATGAGAAGGCGGGCCTTGGCGTTTTCGTCAACTAATTTAAACTCACCAACTTGGTCGCTAGTGGTGATGGTTGACCGTCGACCACGATAGTGGCGTCAAGAGCAGCAGCCTCACTCCCTTGCAAGCTGCCTGAGGCTTTACCACGCAAGTCGTGTGTATCTGGCAAGACATGTTCAGGAGGTTGGAGGAATTTTCCATGAGGACGACTTGGCGACGGTTCCTGCACACAAGGTTTATCAAGGAATGGAAGGTCGGTTTGGGGTGTTTTGGGCGACTTCGGCGGTCGGTTTGTAGGTCCGTTGCCAGCAAGCGTTCTTGACCTAGACCTTGCTCTAATTTCTGACCGGCGTGTGAGACTAACGCCGCTAGCAGCACTAGAGTTGCTAGCCAGTGAGCAAGCCGATGGGGGGCGGTAAATTACAGGATCTGAAGGAGTCAGAGAGGTTGAGGAGGACATGCCCGCCAGTCCAGGTCGTCGCTCGTGCAAGCGAACGAGCCAGGGCGCATTCAGAAAATTACCACTCCACGATAACAGCATCCTCAGGACAATTATGTAAGCATCCAGTTAACTGTCCTTTGAACTCCATGTTCGACCAGCTCGCGCAATGTGAGAGCTCTTGTTCTCTGTCTTGGAATGCTGCATGCTAAACAAATTCAAGACCTCCCTCAGTCTGCTGGCTGGCTCGCACACTGGCAGCTTTTTGTTGCCGTCACCGCGTTGTTCAATACAATACAAAACTTTACGACGCTCAAGCTGACAAGAAGGATATATAATAACATCCCCCCTGCTGCCGGTACGCTTCACTGCAACAGGCATGGATTACGTCGTGTATATTGACATTGCTCAGTCACCTCACTGCAGGCAAGGACTTTTGCAGTTTGGACCCTCACCTCGGCCGTCGTCCGAGGCTATGCCGCCTACAACATCAACAACAAAATGTGGGCAACTTTCATCTTATGGAACGTCCAATTCCTGAATGCGAAAAAAATTCAGAATGTACGACATGGCCATGCTAACGTATCTTATCGCCTTTGGCCACTTTTCCTCCGAGTTTCTCATCTTCCGCACCGCGAATTTCGGTCCGGGTTTGCTTGGCCCAATCATTGTCTCCAGTAAGTCCATATGTAACTTGCTTTCTCCGAACTACTCAACCTCGGATACTCCCAGCCACCACATTGATTTGGATGTTCAACCAATACAACTTTTATGTGAAAATTTGATTATGACCCCAGTGCTTCTGCTAGAGTACGTCATGTGCGTGGAAATATACCATTCAAGACTCACACTGTTTTCCCATTGTTTATGTGAGTAAAGATCCTTACCAAAAGCTTCTTGGATCCTGCATTCAATACCATAGTCAAAACATGAACTCGTACTGCTCATGCCAAATTGACTAATGCTTTATGGTATTTCGTCATGCCGCACGGCAGGAAAGGACAAACATCGCATAGAACTACGCGATTCATAGTTCTATGCTCACAGCCTGTTGATTGTGTTCGTTGGAAGTCACAGATTCCACGATGTGATTGAATCAATCGCATTTCTTGACAGCGGCTAAGATACATCGTGTCTGTTGAATGGCCAGAGCACAATACGGCAGTCAACAGTGGTATTGGCCAACCCTGGAGGACTGCCGTCGCTAGTCATTCAAAAACCTCCTTTCCATCACACGGCATGGCAGTTTTGAGTGGCCTTCGGGCCCGATCATGCATATTGTGTCCAATCAAGAAAGAGATTTACCTGCAAATGTCATGATGCTTGCATCCCTTCCCATGCCAAGTTGTTCAGACCAGGCATTTACACAAGTTGCAGGTTATGAGTAAATCCCCGATTTGTGAGGTGTCATAATGACTCAGTTGCATATCAGATAACTTGCGGGATGTGTGCAACAAGTTGTCCCTTTTTCACGTCATAACTTTTTCATGCTCAAAACATATGGCATAAACTCACAAGGTTAATGTTGTGTGGCGCAAGAGTATAGTACATTTGACGTGTCAAATAGCACATGACATTCCCAGAGTGATGCGTAACGACGTTTCCCCCCAAGGCGATGCGAGTCTTGGAGCTTGTGGGCCAATTTCACGGTTTCCATTCCCAACGGTGCTGTAGATTAATCCTCCGCCGTTGCGTCAGGTGCAGATTTAGTGCTTGTCACGGGGATACCTTTAGCGTGAAGTCGCTCCGGAATTTGCGTTATGTTCATGTCACCATATATCAAAATGTCGGCCGACGACTCCTTCACGTACCTGATACTTCTGAAGCTGGTAATGAGTGCCCGCTTATGATATTTAATAGGCTTTGTCTTCCCAAGCCACCATCCCCTGTGCAGTATTCTGGAATGACCCATCCGCTTGAAAATTTCCCGTTTAGCTAAGTTGTAGATCCGAAGCAACATGCCCCCATTGGTTACAGGTTCGTTGACAAGTCCGCATTTCGATCACAGGCCCTAGTGGCTCGCTGGTCAGCAGGGCGAATCCGGACGTGTCGTCTCGAGACTCGTGTACCAACCTGCATCGACTCGGTCATCTGTAAAACTCCGCGAAGCTGTCGGACATGGGATAAACAGTTTATAAATTCCTCCATCAGTATATCAGTATACCATGTGAACAGTGACCATGTGCGCTTCCCCGGATTTTTGAGTCGGTAAGGCGTGGAATCAGGGGGATCCTTCTGGTCGTGGATGAACACGTTCTCAACATTGCGTCTTGTATGGATCCGTTGTGTGAGAATCCCATCAACCCATCAGAGTTTGACGACTGGCTAGTGATCTCTCTAATTTCTTTTCAGGGCCTTTTTGTTCTCTAGCTCCAGGGAGTCCCCCATACGGAGGGAAATGTTGAAACGTTACGAGATACAAATATGTGGATCCTATTGTCAGGTGTGGGCTGGCTGATGGTGGAGTGTATGCCGCTGTCATGTATTACTCATAAAGAAGTATTTTATTGGCCATCATGCATCGTCACTTTTCAAGGTTCGTGATGCAAGTTATTCCAATGTCATTAGCCATCTCGATGGGTAGCACTGGGGGAGATGATATTCCCTGCGTGGGAGACGACGTCGGTGTATATGCAATCGGCATCAATCAAACTGCTGAGAAAACCCGTGGAAGACGTAAGAGCAGTAAAACTGAAAACAAACCAGCCATTGGCTATGTCACATGGGCCCTGTCCAGGCTGGCAGAGCTTGCTTTTTTTTTTTTTTCGTGGATGCTCCCATTCCTGCACTGGTTCGCGAATCGGAACAAACCGTCCAAGCTCACAGGCTTCGACTCTAGATGCATTGAGGCATATATTTTGGTGCATACTTTGCCCCAGCATGGACTTGGATTACCAAGCATCCCTTGGAGTGACCGAAATACTCTGCAATATAATGGATAAATATTAAATACCGAGTAGCGTTCTGTCACCATTTTTCAGACGGGGGGACCGACTGAATGGCGGCAGGAAGGTCCCACAGTCATTTGCACCACCAAAGGAAGATCCGGTAGACGATCGGTTTTCCAGGAATGGAATCACTCTTTGGAAATCGCTTATTTCTCCACATTTTACGCATTTGTCCGCCCCTGGCGTGACATTTTCCTTGAAAAAAAAAAAGAGACGGCGCCAGGGCGTATATAAAGGCCCGATCATTTCTCCAGCATAAGCGGAGCCTCTCTTCATACCTCCACACCTCACTTCATACCTTACATGACCGAGTTCCGCTACCCACAGGAATTGCTCGATACTATCTGCGCACATGTCTATTATTCTGGCCTTCCCCCACCCGAACCATCCCTCGACCCCCTCATAACCAACGATTATGGTGTTCCGACAGCAATACCTTCTGCCATGCCTCCTGCCAATTGGCCCGAGCATGTAGCTCGTCGTACTTTAGCCAGCCTCTGTCTTACAAGTCGTTCTTGGTATGCTGCGGCGAGGCCATGGTTGTGGATGAAGTGCGCCTTTCTCCACAAGTTTCCTGCTTCCACAATTGACGTTGTTACACAGATTGGAGGTTCGCCTTCCGCGCAACTGGCTGTCGTTAATCGAGCAGATTGCTTGGAACTATGAGGAAGAGACCGTCGATTTAGTTATGGGAATTACTATCAAGGCTGCCGCCCAAGCTGCAGCCTCAACGTTGACCGCGTGCAAATCAGATAGTTTTGCCGCACGAAAACTGGAGGAGAGCCTCTATGGCACTTTACAAGTCCCTGAGACATCCATATCCCCAGAGCTCCTTTCTCCTGTGGCATCGCGAGACCCCAGTCCACGACGCCTGAGACCAAAAAGTCAAAGTCCTGCTCGATGGAAAATTCTGAGATCAATCAATGACGCAATTCAGGACGTTTTGAAACAAAACAATCCGGAAGTATACGGTCAGTCTCTCCTATCATTTGTCGCCATTTCATTAAACGTCATTCTAGTTCCTATTCCTGACGATCCTCGGCCTGGACGTTTCGTAAGGCATATTGACTTCAATCATTTCCGCACTATTGGCATGCGCCGGTCTATTGAAGAGGGCGTCAATAGCCGTTTCGTAACCGGCGAGCGCGTTGAAGCCATTCTCAAGGTATTGACTTTCTCATATGTAACGTCATCATTTGATAACCGAGTTCAAATGTTAGGAATTGCCCAACTTGACGGCTTTTGGTGCAACAGAGTACATGGATGGTGCCCTTACTCTGCCGGTGTTGGATGAGTTATTCTTACGAGGCGCACCATCTCGCGGGCGTGGTCGCCCGCCACGTGGCCGCATCTTCAGCACCGATCACACGGACGTTGAGGAGGAGGAAGTGCGTGAACGAAGAAGGGACTGCAAAGATTTGGAAGCCGTAGACCTCACTGGATGCGTCAGTGCTGTCTTCGTCAATGCACTCACAGAATTTGTGAATATTCACTTGTTACCTGCTGAGTTGGACGCTGAAGATGAGGCAATGGCGACTCGTGGACTACAAGGCCGAACCAGTGATCCACTTATTTTCCCTGGATTGCAGAGGCTCTGCCTTCGTGGTGTCAAGTCCATCATACCTCGCATTCTCGGGCCTTTTGTTTTGGCCTTCCCATCTTTGACACACCTTGATCTCTCTGGGACAAGGATTACGTCCGATATCCTTCATTCGTTAGGCCAGTCGCCCACGATGCGACTCAAATCGCTTGCTCTAGCTCGCTGCATCCGTTTAACGGGAGAGTGTATCAAGGAATTCTTGGTCAATTCACCGGTTACGAGGGACTTGCGAGAACTGAATCTGTATGGAGACACGACTTACTTGTCTCCGCTGTCTGTAGAAGATTTGCAACAGATTTTCGTTTTTGCTCCCTGTTTCCAGAGTGGTGAACTGGTGTATTTAGATTTGTCCAGCGCGCCTCTTACCCGTGAACTTTTAACGGAAGTCTGCAGACCACAATATAAGTTGCGGTCCCTGGGCTTTTCTCACCTCCCTCAGTTGGATCTGAAATCCATTTCCGAGTTTGTGCGAACGAAGGCACCGAATGTCGAAGTACTAACGCTGATCGGATCAACACCCGAGCTTGATTGTGGATTACGCCCTCATGATGGCACTGTACCAAGATCAGCTGGAAAATCGTCAATTGCTCTTCATACGCAGTTGATACGGCCTCTGTGTACGCCGCCCTTCTCATTCAGTATTTCGGCCTGTAGTTCGTCACTCCCGCCACCTACACGTCTGCGTGTGGTCGAATTGTCGCCCATGATGCTCAACGCTCTCGGCGCGGGTGCAGGCAGTTGGCGTATCATTAAGAGTAAAGGTGGTAGGGGCTGGTACGTGGACACGGCGAGTGGTTGGGTGGCACAAGGTGGGGGCAGTGTATTGAGGAGAGATTTGGAGCCCAGCCATCCACTTAGAGTGGAGGTGGAACGCCTGGCTGATGCAAATGGCAATGTTAGTAGTGGCATTGGCTGGCATGCTCGGAAGATGGAGGTGAGTGTGGAGCGTCCTTCATAAGCTAGTGATTACTGACAGCTAATGCTACGCTTTCATTTCCAGGTGCTTCACGGTCATGGAATGCTCGGTCGTGAAGACGGTTTATACGGTGCCGTCTCTTTCGCCTACCAGGGTTAAGGAAAAAAAAAAAAAGAGGCTTCGCTGAACAGCCTTTTGCTACTGCTTGGATAATATCATTTCACTCATGACTTGAAAAATTCTGGCCTGCTTGGAAAAGTGGGGGGTACATGCAAGTACCCATTTATCAGATATCTAGATGTTTGGGCTGCTTTTTTTTCTTGTGGATTTTGGGTTACAGCTTTCCTGTATAACAACGTTACATGGTTATTGCTCTACAGGTCGAATAATAAAGTTGATGAGTTAGAAACACTTGAGATTCATACTCTGCTGCGCCTCTGAATCATCATGCATCAAGCTTGAGGAGTAAGCAGACAAATGCCGTCGCAACTGTACAGCCTCTCTGCTTCGCATACCATGCCCGGAAGTGCTTTTCACCGATAGCAGCTGAACATCAGCCTAAATAATTGATAACTGCTTTATGAAATGGAGGTGACCTCTGCGGTGCACAGCCATGTGGCAGCGCTGCACCCAGCACATGTAACAGCCACGATGCAAAACCGACCTCTTTTTCATGGATGCAGACGTCCTATGTGCGTCATTTTATTGTGAGGCGAGTACAAGCGCAAGTAGGTCAAGCTGCGGCATGAGGCGGTGGCCAGCGTTAGCCTCCAAGGGTCATATAATCGGGTGCTATATATAGTAGAATGTCGACTAATATTTTTGTTCTTGGCAGTCCCACGAGCTCCAAATTACGGGTAAAGTGTTGACTACCATCTCTTTCCTTCCACTTTCCACCAGCTCAGCAGAGTAAACGAGAGACCTCATGTCAAAATTTAGTGACGCAGGTGAGTTATTACTAGTCCATTCTTCATCGGAAACGCTTTTACAAACGCGCTTTTGCACTCTTAGATGACTTGATTCTACCAGTACAATCAAGTCCGACAGTGGACCATCCAAGCCTTCAGAGGAGAGCGACGACAGGTGGCAACCAGCAAGAGGAGAGACATATAAATACGGACGACGCTCGAAGAACGAGATCAGAACCAAACCCCCGATTTACTCTTCAGCGTGCCAGGACAGTTATGTTCCAACCATCGCGTCCTGTTGGCCCCGCTCCAGGATTTCTTCAAAGCGTACTTGCCGTTGTCAAATCCTCATGTATGCGTCATTTGTTACGTCTTACCATTGCCAACAGCTAACTATTGCGCATATTACAGGGCTCAATCTTATGCTAGTTTTTATCCCAGTATCTGTGCGTATCAACGTGCTGCTCGCTGACCATCTGGTGAACCTGGGGTATACAATTATAGTGGGCACTAAACTTTGCTCTCCCTAAGTCGGATCAGAACAGAGACACCCTAGTCTTCGTTTGTGCGCATATATGCTATTGTTCTCCCAACTTGTGTTGCTCATGGTTATTTTTAGTTTCATTCCTTGCGATTATACCTCTAGCAAAGGCAGGTCCTCAACTTATTCAGCGGGGGCTGCAGGCTAATGGAACGGTGTCAGTTATTGGCATTCGCCACCGACGAGTTGTCCAAACGTGTTGGACAGACACTTGCGGGCCTTATTAACGCCACATTGGTAAGGTTTCATGAGTATTGCTTTGTTGCTTGTTCTAATTCTCATGCAGGGGAATGCGTACGTCTAAATATGACGTGCTAATTTGGCCACACTGACTTCGTAAAAATGGTGCAGAGTTGAATTGATCGTAGCAGTGAGTCCTGTGTTGAATTAAACATGCGACAGTGGTTCCCAAACTCTTGCTTCCGGCAGATAATAGCACTGACCAAATGTGAACTCCGGATCGTTCAGTCTTCCCGTGAGGCCATTTGTTACTGTAAGCGCCGATGACTGATTATCTGAGTAATAGTGGTTGGATCTATATTGAGCAATCTCCGTAAGTACCAAAAAAGTCTAACGACCATTTATGGATAAACCAATGCATCTATTCAGTACTGGTTCTTGGGATGTGTTTTTTTGCCGGAGGTTTGAGATATTCTGAGCAGGGATTCGGGATGAGTAAGTGGTACATGTCATTACATATCGACCGAACCAGACTCAAGCTTTTGTTAGGTGTGACCCAAATCAACGCATCGCTACTCTCTATCAGCGTTATCGCTGTTCTCCTACCTGCTGCATTCCACTTTATCGATACCAATAATGGGGCACAGGAACAAGCAGATATTCTTAGCGTCAGTCGTGGGGTAAGTCTGGGTGCACATCTGCTCATGTACGCAAATGACATGTGTCTCCAGGTATCCATTATTCTGCTTTTCAGTACGTCACCCTTGAAAGCGAATCGGCTGATTTCTATAACACAGTTTTATTAGTCTACTGTGGCTATCTTATCTTCCAGCTTTATTCCCACGCCGTTCTGTTCGACGACAATGCGAAGGATGTTACCAAATCGACAAAGTACCTTCCCAAGAAGAAGGGAAAGTCTGAGCAACCAAACGTGATCGGTAGCACGACTGCCACCGATTGTACACTGTCTACCGAGCAGACTGAGCGGGCACTGCTTGCTGACGTAGAGGGAGGGTCAGAATCTGCCCAGGAAGATAGGGTCAACAATGAGGAAGAGCCTGAGATGAACATCCTTGTTACAATTCTCACGTTAGCTGCAGTCACAGTGGTGAGCATCTTTATTTTTTTAAAAACTTGAGAGGATGATCAGCTTACCCCCACGTTAGTTTGTTGCGGTGACAGCTGAATGGCTAGTCGACTCGATTGACGGCCTGACATCCACCGGCCACATAAACAAGGAGTTTATTGGTATAATTTTGCTTCCCATTGTTGGCAATGCAGCAGGTATGACGATTGATTGAAGTTGAAACAATGCTCTGATATATCAATTGTGTATAGAGCATGTCACAGCAGTAACAGTTTCAGTCAAAGATAAACTGAATCTCAGTCTGCAGGTCGCTGTCGGTTCCAGTATTGTGAGTACAAGCTTCGTCCAATAACCTATCCGTCACTAACGGTTGGATAGCAAATTTCCCTCTTTGTCATTCCGTAAGTTACACACTCTCGCGAGTCTGCCATGTATATTCTGATTGGCTTGCAGTTTCATTGTCACTCTTGGATGGATTCTTGGAAAACCGATGTCTCTCCTTTTCGATCCTTATGAGTCTATTGTTCTCTTCCTCTCAGGTTTGTACCCAGCTCAAACATTTTCCATCCCGAGCACTCATGAGCAATTGTGTAGTAATCACCGTCAATTATGTCGTACAAGACGGCAAGTCGAACTGGCTTGAGGGCATGATCTTAATGAGTAAGTGGTTGGCCGTCGCTCCATTCTACGTGTCTCAATTTCCGGCAACAGGCCTCTACGTGATACTCGCCCTTACATTCTGGTTCTACCCTGGTATGGTCTTAATAATCTGTCCTATATGGCACTTGCTGACTGGACGACAGCTTCTGATGTGGGATGCGCCGTAGTATAGATGATTTCTATTCGTATCATCTTATCCATTTAGCTAGGCTACGCTTTCTTGATATGCTGCTAATAATGATACCCTGCTGGACGCTTTCTTACATTGGACGTGACACTGATAGCATCTACTGACAATAACTAGAGATGCTGGCATCTGCATTAATGTTACGCCTATAACTTGGCTTTTACTTCTCCGTCAGCAAGCGTAGCTGCTGCCGCTGCAAGAACGGTTGTTCCTCTTTCCTTGACTTTGGCAGCTATCAAGGTTGATTGAGGGCTTGTCCATAATGAAAGCAGAGACAAGGACGCACAGAAAATTACTTTTGAGCCCTCTTTCCACATTTCAGTGACAATAGTCTCTCCGGGGTACACAACTCCAGCAAAGCTATCAAGACATTAAAATCTGCGATTGGAATAGCTACGCGTGAGTCACTCACCGAACCTTGATATCTTTGTATGTGCCAAACGTTTTCAATACATGCTTCCCGGCGATGCCCATTGAGCAAAGCCCGTGCAGGATGGGCTGGTCGAAACCTCCAATAGCCGCGAACTCCGGGAGGATCTAGAAATACACCATAACGTTACCATAATCGGTGAGGCCTTGAGGACTGATACAAATCTTTGTATTGTCTATTCCACTTACATGAAGGGGGTTGGAGTCTCCACTAAGACTATTCGAGTTGGAATGACTAAGCACAATAGGACCAGTGCTAACGAGATGGACGCATACCGGTAGAGAGCAGCCTGCGTAGGGCTTGTTTTCTCTTCTACAACGGCGTCCGGGTTGCGTTTTGGTAAATTGTTGGTTGCGGTGGCAGGGCCGCGATCTGAAGGAGAGAATGCCGTTGACAGAAGGTTGACGGAGTCGCTCAGTACTAGTCAAGTAACCAAGATGGGCGGGGGAGTGCACACCTTTGCCTACACGCCTTCCTCCAAATCCTCCAGCGCCCCGAATGAACATGGTGGACTGGTTCTCGAAGATCAGTTTCCCCGTATGCTTGTCACGGGTTTCGACTATAGTCGTCACCGCGGCAGCTTTACCCTTGTCCAGGACTTCCATGAGTCTAGAATGATATCATTGACGGACAATGTCATGTTTTGAATATAGGACAATAGAGTGGGAGTGGGGGGTATGAAACTTGCCTGGTTTCATTCACGAGTTCACCGCTCGTCGGGATCGGTGCTTTAATACTCAAGTATTGTTCCCCATGAAGCAGCTTAGCCTACCAGCAAGGATTCATGCGGATGTCAGCATCTGCCGCCGAGCGGTCGTTGTCGTGCTCATGCTTTTTTGCGAGCGACGTACCGGGTTAAAGTTGGGTAGCCAATCCAGAGGAACTCCGGAGCTTGCGGTGAATTGAGGTATTACACCGAACGTGGGCAACGCGGAAAACTCGTCGTCGCCTTCATACGTCCATTGCAACTCCTTCTCGGTTGCACCAATTCCTAGGTTGTATAGGATGACATCGCGCTAATGACCAAGGGAAGCGGAATGGTCACAATTTGCAGAGAAGATGTAACGCGAAGTAGACGCACCTCGGTGTAACTGTAATCTGTAGGTGGAATGACCTCCTTTTTAGCATCTGCTACCAACTTGGAGTCTTCCGGATCAGCAAAAGCATCAGGGGCTTTGAAGTTGACCATTGTAGCTTGAGTCGGCACTGGAAAAGAGTTGAGAAGGTTAACATTCTCTTCGGCGAGCACCGCTCTTAAGCATGAGAAGCTCTGAATCACATGTTTGTGTGGCCTCGGTACGGCCCATTACTCTCCATCTCAAAACGTGGATATTGGATATTGAATGATGATACAATTATGGATCCCTAAGATACAATGCGGAGAACCAAGCAAATGTGCGTATCTAACCCTACAACTTTGCCTTGACAGCCCCTGCCTTGTTTTCAAAGTTTTCAACAAGCTGTTGCAGGGCTTCGCCCCCAGTTGCAGGATGCGTCGCACGACCATCGTCTATAAACAGTCAGAAAATCAGCTGTAACTTGTAGTAAAGAAACTCTTACTAAAGTCAATGATCCTGTCCCACTTCGCAAGAACGTCTTCTGGCATAAATGGCTTGTCATTGGGGAAGCTGTAACCACCGGCTCGCTGCCAGCGTGTCTGAGCTGCCCAACCACCGGTAATTTCGTACAGACCGCCAGTGGTCTCCTCATTATCTGCCAAGCATATTTTAATAACATTATTTTTTCTTACCTTCGTTTGAAAGACTAACCTTTGCTGCTGAGGTATCCAACAATAGGTGCAATGTATTCGGGCTAGAGATCCATACATAAGTTGGTGACAATGGCAATAAAACATCTGCATACCTTGAACGCGTTAACCATATCTTGTGGCCTATTGGCAAACTCAGTGATAAACTTCGTTCGCATACTTGCCTTAAACATACCATATCGTACTGGTCATGGCAGTGCCAGCCGAAGGGGCGATGCAGTTAGCGAAGATACCATACTTCTTGCCCTCAATAGCAAGTGTACGGGTCAGGCCAATAATGCCAGCTTTTGCCGTGGAATACTAAAACTAAGGTGAGCACACGCCCCCGGGTATATCTGATATCCTCACGTTAGCTTGGCCAAAGTTCCCGTCTGGGCGCGATGTGAGCATGGCTATCCTCATTCCTAGACGTATGCATGCACTTACAAATGCCCACTTGTGAACAAGTTGTCACGATACGGCCATACTTTTGCTTCTGGAAGACGGGCCAGAGTGCCTTGGCACACTACAAAGGCACTTCAGTTTAATAAAATCAACATTACCAGGTCGCAATCGTACCTTGTATGTGCCACTGTATCAAGTTCCGTGAGTACAGTGATGTACATGACAAAAGCAGAGTGACACACCGAAGATGCACTGCAAGCACGAGGTCCCATTCCTGCTCGGACATGGCAGTGAAAGACTTATCCCGGAGAATGCCAGCGTTAGCGATGAGAACGTGCACGGCGCCAAACTTCTCCAAAGCAATTTTGACTATTGTTTCACCATCTTCAACGGAACATATGGCAGGGACAGCCTTGCCACCGGCTGAATGTATGCATGTCACTGAGTGGCACGAGGGGATCTCGGAAAGAAGATACACAAACCTTTCACAACCTCATTTGCGACGGCAGTTGCGCCTTTTTCGCTTACATCATTTACGACAACGTTGGCTCCAAGCCGGCCATACATAAGGGCATAAGCGCGGCCAAGGCCAGCTCCTGCACCGGTAACAATAACTGTCTGTCCATCGAACCGGACTTCCGGTGATGACTGGACATTGCTTGGCATCTTGGAAGCCTGCTCGAGTTTTCCCTGCAGAGAGCATGAGGCATTAATTATCATTTCCAGACAAAATGCATACAAGAGCGTCAACATCTGTCACTGCTGTAGGGCTGTGCAAGGCATGAG
The DNA here is from genome assembly GCA_001691775.3 of Amanita inopinata Kibby_2008. Taxonomy (NCBI): domain Eukaryota; kingdom Fungi; phylum Basidiomycota; class Agaricomycetes; order Agaricales; family Amanitaceae; genus Amanita; species Amanita inopinata. Next base: position 263,437 of record JNHW02000010.1, on the reverse strand, counting down.
CATATACTACATCTTTAGCTGAGGTTAGAACGCACTAATGTGGTTTGCTGAAATCGGTGACCTCCGACCACCTTGCCTTAACCTAGGGAACGGCGTTAACACTGTTGAGCATGAAATAGCTTTAACACATACTGCCGAAGGTGTAAATGTAGCATCAGTCTTGAAGATAGCGCCGTCGCTCCTTTCCCATCTAATCTCAGCAATGAAGCCAGCGCCGAGTTCGAACACCTTTCCGGATGCATCCGGTCCATCCGGGTGACAGATAGCCGCGACGAACGGAGCAACAAAATCGGGCTGTACCAAATCAGTGTTAAACACAGAACAAGAGTAAAGAGTAACGACGAGCACATACACTGAGGTGTGCAAGCATCTCAGGGGGCATCATGGTCTCGGTCATCGCAGAAGCTGCAATCGGGCAGACAACTGTTGCCTTGATGCCATACTTGGCCCCTTCCCGAGCGAGAGTCTTAGTGTACCCAATGAGTCCCATTTTTGCAGCACTATAGTTTGCCTGGCCAAAGTTGCCTTTTATACATCATTAAGGACGGAAGGTAGCAGATGTTGGCAAGAAGCGGCGACGAACCATACAAACCAGCTGCGCTGGATATGTTGATGACACGGCCAAACTTTTGTTTACGGAAGATGGGCCATGCAGCCTTGGTGCAAGCGAATGCACCTTTCAGGTGGACTTCCATGATTTGGTCCCATTCCCTATCTGACATGTTCTTGAAGCTACGGAACAGCAAAGATTTACTGATAGACGTCATAAAGAAAGAGTAAAGTGACCTACCCTTTGTCTCTCAAGATACCAGCATTATTGATAAGGATAGAAACACCGCCGAAAGCTTGTACTGCACTCTCAATTACAGCAGTTCCGTCCGTCACCGACGAGGTGTTCGCTACAGCCTTACCGCCAGCTGGGGTTTAGAATGGTGCAGTTCAGCATGATCCGGAAAAGGGAATGTGTGAAGAACCCACATTTCTTAATCTCATCAACAACCTTTTGCGCTGCGGCGGCGTTGAAGTCATTCACGACGACGTTCGCGCCTCTTGAAGCAAACAACAGAGAGTACCTATTATTCCGCATTAGCTTTGACTGCACATTTGCCGAGGCGTAATACAAAAACCACTCACGCCTTTCCTAGACCACCGCCAGCACCGGTGACAACGACAGTATGACCCTTGAAGGACGGCGACATGTATGCAACTCAGAAACAGAAAACGACAGAGTCAAAAGTCGGGATCGGATATATGCGCTTTGTATTCGTTTGAAACGTGAAATAGTTGGTTACAAAGGCATGTGAAATCCGAAGCAGGATTGAGCCAAGTGCCGTAAACCGGCGAACTTGGGCGGACACCGTCATCTCGGCTTTCTCGTTTAGCGGCGATGGAAGGACTCTGTTACTTATCGTTCTCACCACTGAGGAGGCAAGTTCAAAGCAATGTATTTGATAGACGCGCCCCGCGCAGGATATGTCATGTACAGGAGATGGCCTTGAAACAAGAGCCGTACTATATACCATGCAGCGTTGCGCAAGCGCGACGTACTAAGAGTGGATAGTAAAGAAGAGAGCAAAGAAGAGTGAATATTGAGAAAATAAGGAGAGAAATGCTTCAAACTACGTCGCAATGGAAATAGATGAAAGGTTCATAAATAACTTGAGGCAGGAGAGTCATTGGGAGCATACTTGAGAAAAAAGAGAGATAAAGCGGCAGAGTCAAGAATTTTGTATACACAACGAATCGTGGGGATGGTGCGATTCAATCGAGTGAGAAGTGAATAAAAAAGGAGTGAAAGACGTGACCTTCAACATATAGGGATCATGACATGGCAAAACCTCGGGACGAGGTAAGAGTTGATCTAATTGCCGTAAAGAGTGGCTGACGTGAAACAGGATAGAGGGAGAGCATGGAGCGATAGCAACAGAGAGATAGAAAAGATGAGAGAAAGATATACGAGACACAAGAGGTCGGGTTCGAATGATTAATCAAACAATTGAGATTGCAGAGATATGCTGAACCCGAAGATGATATGAACACAGGCGAGTCATAATCAAACAGCGAAATGAGGATGGAGATGATAGAGATGATGATGGGTAGAAAAAAAGTGGCAGATAGATGCGTCATGGAGTACACAAGCATAGGACTGAGAGAGATGATGCCATGAGGGGAGCTAATCGGGGCAGATCAGCACAAAGCAGCGTCGTGTTCCCCAAAGCTTTCAGCGGTAACTTCTTCGTACAGGTTGACCCTGGCCCACTCGATGGCAAACACCGAGGCTTTGAGGAACTTCTTGTTGGCGTACTTCTTGCACACGTACGTCCTCATGAAGCTAGGCTCTACAAGCTTCTCGACCAACCATTGGTGACCTGTCAACAGTTGTTCCGCTGTGTAACCCGACTGGTACACAAACGCCGAGTTCTGTTACGCCACGAAGTCAGTCACGTGCCACGTAGAAGAACACTGGACATGCGTCTGCCGCATGTCGGCATCGCATCGAGGTTTCCAGTAGATAATAAGCTCGGAAGCATGTTACTCACCCAGTCACCACCCAACATTCTCCTTGCACTAAACATGCCTACCGCTGCAACTACGCTCGGCTTTGCTCTCAAGAACCGATGGTCTAGCAAGGTGACTTCGATAAGGAATTTGCTCAGAGTTCTCGTTCGAAGCTCATAGTCGTCGGCCTTGCTAATCTTCCTCATCCAGCTGTACGGTGAGCAGTAGTGGGATATCTGGAAGTCGAGCGTCTGAAGAATAATCCTCTCTCCCTTCAGGATTTCGTCCTTGGTGAACCCGTTTTCGGTCATGTGTACGAAGTCTTCCACGGAGGGTGAAAGAATTTCCTCGTACTTGGCCGCAATGAAAATGGCTGTGACTCCAACGAGCTGGAGCTTAGCCACAGAGACCACGCGCTTCGTAAGGAAACGATCAACAATGTTCACCGCTATCCACAAAGTCTCCGGCAACATGTGGTATCTCAAATGGACTTGAAGCAACCAGTCGACGAGGGTCTCTCGCATCCCCCAATTGATTTCTGGTTGACCTTCCATGTAGTTCGGGTTTGGCATGCAATTCTCCTGTGAGTATCAGATTAAACAAATGACAGCTCGACTGGATGATGATGGACAAACCTCAAGCTCTCCCATGTACTCGAATATGTCGTCCGAATATTCAGACACCATCGTCGTATCATACATATTAACCACGTCCTCATATCTTCCACGCACAGCGTCGACTTCCCTTTGGCACCTATCCAACTTTTCGGTGTCCATTTCGGGCCAGAGTTTGGGTACTTTGTCCTCCGCAAGGGGCTGGGCTGTCCCTTCAGCTTCCTCGTCACTGTCCTCGATGCCGATCATGTTCTCGATTTCCTTCTTGTGTTGAGTGAAATTGGCGTCATCCTCAAGTTGAGGCTCAGATTGTGAAATATCTTCCTCAACATCCATATCGTGGCTTGGTTCGTCTTGTTGCACTTCTTCCTCCTCATGAAGAGTTACAGGTTCAGGAACTACAACGCGGCTAAGCCTCTTGTGAGTGTTCGAGGTATGTATCCGATGACGAGTAACAGATGCACGGCTATGAACAGCATTGCTGACAGGTTGCGCGACCTGCCCCCTGTTGTGACCCAGAGGTATACGTTGAGCCAAGGTCACCGAACTTGAGCGACCTCTCTTGAGACTGGTCCCTTCCTTTTCCTTTCCGAGGGAATTCCTGTTTGCAGTATCCTGGATGGATATGAGCTGAACTGCACTATAGACGCTCTCCAAGGGGATACACGAACTTTTCGATTTACAGCAGAGAGGGTGACTTCCCCAAGTGCAGTACGTGCAGGTGGGGCTTTGATCGTACTCTCCTTTCCTACAAAACGAGAACCGCCTGTCACTGAGGACTGACGAACATGTCTACCGTTAGCGTTCTCATCTGCTTTGGTTCGCTGAGCTACGAGGCGCCTTTGTGGCAGCTAATTTTGTCACGATCAGTGATCAGTACTCATCCTGCCACACTATGGATAAGGGGGATTGCTTACACGGACATGATTGCTGGCCATTGTACACAGGGAATATAAAACTTGTTAAGCTTTGACCGAGAGTTGTTGCGGACTGCAAGTCGATGGATAGCAATTGTAGAAGATGATGCAGGAAGTGAGAAACAAAGCAAAAAAGCTGAGTGGCTTATGACCGCCCTTGGTGAAGGTGAAGATGGAAGTAACAAGAGAGGTGGAAAGTAAGAATCCACTTGTCAGCCTCCACAAGAACGCTCGAAGAAGAGATTTCAGGAGAGTTTGCACCTCGAACAACGGTCACGTGCTCTACAAATAACACGACGCGACACGTCGCGTCGCGCACCGCCGCCCGACGCGTTTTGCATAGCCACTGATGGCGGCAATGCTGCTCTAGGTAGTCATTACGTAATATTTGATGCGCCTACAATGTTCACATACTATACAGTATCGTCTATAGCTAATACACCCCGTAGTTAATCACACATATACTACCATCCTCTCTTATATCTCAGGTAAAGAACGCGAGGATGACAAGTCAAACGTATGCTGCCAAGTTAGTCACAGCTGTCCTACAAATATGAAAGGCAAATCGGCAAATAATCCACTAAAATGGTAATCCTGCAAGTGTATCAGCTGATAACAGTGCGAGCAGTTGAAGCTTATCTCTCTGAACTCGTGGGATCGGGCCCGAAGCTACTCCATCTCTGATATAACCCTTTCTCCTTCCAGCTAGTACAAGGCGGAAGTTGTGCGGAACCAGTACGAGTGTCCTTGTTTCCTAATCCAGCTCTATGGGTAGTAGGGTTGATTTGGAGAGGCTCGACAAGTCCAACCCGACCTTCATCAGGATCAGTCGTCATTGTTCCCAGGGCAGTGCCAGGTGTCCAGCCTTGTTTCATGAGTAGTTGGTGCCCAATGTTAGAACTGGGCAGCGGGGTGGGTGGCTGCGATACAGGTTCTGGGGAGAGCTGTGGTACTGGGACATCTTCGCTTATACTTGATGAAGCGAGACTAGTACAGCTGAGAACAGAAGGGGATGGCACTCCGGGTGAATCCACATGTGTTGAAGGATGGAAAGCCCGACGACGAGCAGAACGGTCGACGTACTGGGGAGAAGTATCTGAGGGTGATTGTGACCGTGAAGCATGGTGCTCCTGCCGCTGAGACAGCAGATTGTGCTTGAGCATAGACAGGGCTCTTTTTGGATCCCTCTCCAGCTTTGGAGTATATGACGGAGTATCCAGACCGGCCGCGTCTCTTGACCTTTTCATTGCAACAGCTTGTAATGATTTATGTGAATGGAAAAGGGGAATCTCGTCGTCACCGAGAGGCGAGCAGGTCCCACAGGGTACCTGCCTGTCATGTATATGGACAACAAAGGTAGTACTCCCCAGCGTCAAGTGATCCAAATGCCGCAATCGTCTCGGTACACTGGCGACTCGAGGTGGTGACAGCCGCGAACCAGCATCGTCGAATGACTGTGGGTCTGGAGTTCCAGTTTTGAGAAACGTCCCGTGCTTCGAGCCCATGTCGACGATACTCCATTCCCGCCTTTGAGCATCCCAATAAACAGTCGCATGCAACTTGGATATCTCCATCTCCTTCAACCTCAGTTTGGGCATGTCCATCGCAGATGGAACATCTCGTCCCAGTTGAAGCTCTGAATAACCATCAACAATAGCTAGCTTGTGCTTTGCGGGAAGAATTGATGTACGCAGTACTACCAGGCGTAATGACGGTGTCTTTGACTTTCGTTTCTTGGAAGATAAAGCGGAGGATTTTTCTGGAGAGGTTTCGGAAGGAGCGACGTCCAATGTCTGAGAAGATGATTCACCTGGCCACTCATACGCCGGATCGTAGATTTCTCCTACTCCATATCGATGACCGCTGCGGGACTGCGGTAACAGGTAATCCGCAATCTCGCCCTCTTCCATGCTGAGAGTACTGGGTTTGGAATGATTAACTACGAAGGAGAAGACAAGGAATTTGCTGAGACTCAGGTAGCAGCAGATTCGAGTCTGTGCAAGTCCGGGCACGATCGAGATTGCATCGGCAATTGCCGTCATCATGAGTGGCTGTGGCTGTGACGCTGTGACACGGCTGGCGCCATCTTCGACCAGCAGCGGAGACACCAGACTATAGGCGACTAGTATTGACAGTACTCTCCTTCTTGTATTGAGGAATATCAATTTTAGGTGGTATGCAAGATTTCTCCGAGGTTTTCGCACTTGTTGTTTCCAATTTCTTGCTCTAACTGCATTCTGCAACAGGAACATACGAATCTACTTCTCAGTAAGGAATGGCTGGTGAAAGTGGATAATGAACGGTCCACACCCTACTTGTTTGTTAGTATGCCTTCTCATCAGCGCCACGCAGTGTCACGACTTGTCGTAGACGCTATATTTTCTATTGGTGCTCATGACTCAATCTACTCATTCTCTATATCCCATAGAAATTCTACTCCTCATCTGTTGATCTCTCATGTTACTTCATGGTCACCGATACTAAATCTGTCTGGGCAGAAGGTAAAGCTTCTTCTATTGTTAATACCGCTTTGACTGACAAAGTTATTCGGCAGTATTGTCCAGCAGTCAGTTTGCACGGCGCTGGCGCATTTGCAACCAATTTCCTGACTCTGATCTCTCTAAGCCCAAAGATGAAGATTTCTGGAGGACGGGAAACCTTGAGCTTCTTTCCCAAGTGCACACGCTGGGGGCCATGACAGACATTACGTTTCGAGTTGTCGATTCAAATTTTTCAGTACGTGGCGAGGCTAAATATCAATTATCATTCTTTACAAGCGCTGCTTCTTATCCAAAGGATCTCGCGTTTTTCCTGGAATGCGATACCTTTCAGTGGCGTTGGGAAACCAACTTCTTGGGACACAGGCACTCTTCAGAAATCATATCAAAGCAAATTATATTTCCATTGATCAGCATGAGCCACATGGCATTCTCGTCTCCAGATCCTCTCAATGAAATGTCTGATCCAGATATTGAAAAGGTCACTGGACTCAATCCCGAGAGGTCCTAGAACTGTGACTAATTTTATGTTTAGGCCGTTGATAGACTGGGCAGAACAGCAAGAAGGAGCGTGGATACACACATCAGGAATGTGTTATCTAAACCTCGTATGGCTACAGCCATACGGCGCATGACTGCCATCTTTAATTTTGTGTCTGAATTGCGTGAGTCTTTTCTTTCCACTCACTATAAGTTGAAGGTGTCCATCATGACTTTTACCGAATCCAACTGTAGCGGCGATTTTCTCTACAGCCGAAAAGCCGAACCTTGAAGGCGAAGCTCGCATCAAACCTTCCAGGCCAAAGACGCCAATCAAACGTCGCACGGCATCTCCAGAGGCAGCATCAAGATCTCATCAATGTTTGTAATCGGTTTACACCCATTTACATGGTGTCACACTAACACTTGGGACGACTAGCACCACTACAGGAAAAGAAAAGAATCCAGGAAGTACCAGTGGATTCGGCAACGGAATCTGAGCCCGACGCTAGCTTCATTGAGGGTAAAGGATTAGTCCGTACGGATGCAGCTAGTCGCTCCCGTTCTCCGCCATCAAAGTCTTCCAGTTCAAAAAAAGATTCAGGTGTACAATCTTCCAATCGGATCTTATCGGACACAGAAAGTATGGCAGTTGAAGCACCTGCGTCCGGTCCAGAAAGGCCAGCGAAGAAACATAAAGGGGCAACTCTCACAGACGAAGGCGAAGACAGTGAACCAGAACATCGGAAACATATGTCCCAGCCTAGGGGCGGAAATGGGACTTCAGGTGTGAAGCGAGGGGCAAGACAACCCATAAAACGAGGTGGAAGACGCTTTTGATTGTTACCGTCCTCCAAGGTGCTTCCTGCTTCCCGTCTTTTCTGACGTCCATATTCGACCTGCACCCGTTCAATAACAGTTGGCGAACATGTAGCGCCAACACCAGTGCCAAGGTATCTCGCACTACAAATTACCGTGGGAGCTCATAGCAGAGAATTCACGGAAAGCATCAGCCGGATTGGTACATACAACAAAGTACAAAGTACATATACAAGACAGATGTCGCTCGGCAGGTTTGAAGTTTCTTAAATAATTGGGAAAATGGGTCTGTGCCTTTTAACGTCCTGTCAAGCGTGCAAACCCTTCTCTCTTGCAGTCATCGCATGGAAACTGGAACAAGTTCATGATGCGTCTTTCGTCTTGACTCACCTATAACAAACCAAGGGCCATCACCGTCTGCGAGTACCAGATATTAATGAAAGTACGCACCGTGCCGCAAGGACAGTTGGGTGCCTTATGGGTATGTTTTTCGCTCGTGCGGCAGGTCGAAGATTGGCAGTCAGTCTTCTCACCGGAATAATATGATTGGACAAAGCACTATATGAGCCATTGGTGATCGTGGACAGCAACCAGGAAGGATAACCAGTGCATACGCCGCAGCCTCTGTACAAGTCACCGAACCTAGAAGCAAGGTTGAGCTCCCGCCTTGATCTGGCAATAGATGAGGATGAAATCAAGGTTCACTCACACTTCCCATCGACACATGTTTATTAAACAGGATGGATGAGTAAACGTATGGTTTGGATGAGGATTATGACTTGGGGTGAAGGAGGAAATACAGCATCCGTCGTATGATCAGGCCCATAATATACTTTTCCGTAGGAGTACTGCTGAAGGATGGGAGAGTGCGAGTGCTGTTGCGTCACGCGACCTGGGCCATCAGATTTGGAATGAATGTATATCGGGACGGGACATGGGACAGATCTTCTTTGAGCTGAGGCTCCTGCGCTGTCTACCTTGCCTACGACCCTCCCCTTCGCTGTCTAATGGGGATCACCGGCGATGAGATCACTCCAACATCTTCACGTGATGAGATATTGACCGAGCAAAACACGACAACACGACAGCTCGTGTTTTGGGGCTAAAATGCAATCGAATACAGACGACTCTCCTGCGTTCTGGCCGATTCTAGCACTATCACTCTGTAAAGAAAAAATATTATTACATAGCGCTAGGATTGCCTACTTGAGATCTGCGAGAGGCCAAACAATCAAGTAAAACCGGTTGTTCTCGCTGCCCAAATGGGTTTAAGCGCCAACCGCAAGGCACAGACGTCTGATGACGTCTTTCCGAGAATTCATCACCTTTCATTTGCACAATAGGAAGATACTATTCAATGGAGGAGGCGTGTTCAAGTGACTTGTGTGATGGTTTGCAGAACTTCTGATGCTTCAGATTGCGCATTCCTTTATGCTCAGGCTCAAATTAATGAGTCTGCCAGGATCCACGAAGGTGGCAATTGCAGGAATGGAATCGGAATAGTTCAATGAAGCACAATAGTTATGTGATTGGTAGCCGTCTAAACCGCGATTTAGCAACTAAATGATTTGGAAGAGCTCGAGCCATGCCCCAGGTATGCACACAGTGCTTCCAATGACATGGGGATAAACCCTTTCAAAGCTGTCACACTCGAGCAGAATCACAATCACGTAGACCTCACGGGGCGAATCACTTGACAAGAACGAAGGGAAGAGGTGTTTGTTCTTGATCTTGGCTGGGCATGAAAGAAGGTCTGTCTCTGATTGATGCTGGTGTAGGCTTGCCACAAACGCCGGATTCTCGGAGAAGCTAGAATAGTGATGCCCAGCCATATCCCTTTTCTTTGGTTGGAAAGTGAGTCGGTTACCTACGTTTCCCTCGTCCCTTGGTCAAATATCAGACAACCTATGTGGGGGCACGCTACAAGGGTCCATCCAAGAACTGCTGACCAGTACTTCTTCCAGGCGGTGGAGACCGAGAATTCCATGATGCAACAAAGGCAGTGGCGTAGTCCAGACCCGTGACAGTTGCAAGGGGGGGCGAGTCTTCTGGAGTTTATCCGTTCCACGCGCAAGTTGGACATTGATTCGTTACGACTTGACCTGCTGCAGCGTGCCCTGCTCATGCAAGGTCACCTGCCATTTATCATGTGCGGGGTGATTCAATATAGTCCGAACTGCCCTCACCGCTACGAGTCTGAAACCTGACATACCTTCCGGACACAACATCTTCTTGAATCCCGTGGCAAGCCGCGATCGCCATGAGGCGATAACTTATTTTTTCCGGGTCGCACATTATCAAGCATACACGTTCTCGTCACAGGTCAGATTTACCCAAATAGAGCAATGGGAAAGGCATACATAAATCCGCAACGCACTATGATATATGATGACGTTCTACCTGCAACGCGACAGTTATTCGTGCCGGCTTTCATAGGAGAATCCGTGTCAAGCATTTAACGTTCAACCTTCGGAAATAATCGTCTGCGGGACAATACACCATCCCACACTCCCTTAGAAAGGCCAAGATGTCCCCAACTCTGATGAACAGACTATTGGAGGCAACAAATGGGACAATGATGTTGATAATGCCACTGTGGGGTGCTATAGGATTGCTGTAGGATATTGATTACTGTATATGTCCCATCAGTTTATTTCAAATGAGGGAATTCCGGATGCTTACCCGACGAGTATATTGACATTGACACTCCAAGGAGAGCTCGCGAGGTACGGCAAGATTAGCCCAAAGTCGTGAACCGAGGTCGGATCACGGAGCAGTTGGAAACTGTCCGCTCGGACAGACACCGTTCATCGCCGGTATCTACGTCCGAGTTGTGACCCTCCCAAGTCCCGGAAAGCGCCGGCGACCCCGAAATCATAACGATTACATAAGTTATTCTCATGGACCAGCAGACGCAGGGCCTTTCCGAGTTTATTGCCCCAATGAGCCTGGACAACGAGAGCGAGCACATCCTCGAGGTAGGTCAACGCAAATAAATATCTATCCCCCTAACTATGAAGTACAAAGGCGGCATTGAGCCAGGCATTCTCGGCCCCACCATCACACAGGACTTCTTTGCAAGTCTCCAAACCCGACTCTGACGAAACGAAAAGCGAAGAAGCAGTACAGTCTCAGCCTGCAGAGCAACCCGGTGGGGAGACATCAACTGGATCGGAGCAGGCGTCAGGAGTCGATACATGGAGAGAAGAGTACGAAGCCCATGTACGAACTTGGCGCGCCCAGTCAGCGGAGGCCCGCGAAAAGGCTGAGAAAGAAAGGACCAAATGGGAGGCTATACGTGCCGCTGAGCAGGAGGAAGGTGCTCGCAGGGGCCCCGAGTCTAAAGATTCAGAGTGGGAAGCTGTTGCCGAGAAAAAGAAGGAAAGCTCGTCTGGTCAGGCGGGCCTTGCTGGATCCAGTGTCAGTCTTTTTTTTTTTTTTACTTTGTCTCTATTCTAATTGTGACAATGCCCGTGTGTCGCCCTCTCATTTACAGTCAGAGCATGCCGAACCGCATGAGCCCCACTCGCGACCTGATACGACCGACGAATCACAGAAATGGGAAGATATTCAGTCATCCGAAACATCTTCGTTTCCTTCGATGACATTCCCTGAAAGAACGAGAACGCCTTCGCCACCTCCAACACGACATCGCCCTCCTCAGGCACCTGAAACAGCAACCTTGGCCATCTTTGACTCTTCATTATCCGCTCGGACTCGAGTCAAAGCAATATTAGCCTCGCTAGCTATAAACTTAGTCTTACCTTTTGTCAACGGGGTCATGTTAGGTTTCGGAGAGGTGTTTGCGAAGAATGTTATAATTGGTTGGTTTGGTTGGAGGCAGCCGGGTTCGATAGCTTCATCTGTAGGAGTTGGCGCATCATCACAGAGACAGAGACAGCGACAATCTAGATGATAAGTTCCTTACAGTATGCTATTCTGTATGAAATGCGACAATGAGAACATATAAATTAGGTAGGGGTACAATCTGAAATCCCTATGATTCACAGTCTAACTGTCTTTGGCATGCTCCGAATGGCCTGACGCACACCAAGGTCACCCAATACATCCTCGGCTGAAAAAAAGTAATTCTCCATGAGCTGAGGCAACAGAAGTATTCGTTCAAACCTACCGCCACCAAGAACGCTATCAAAAGTAACAGTACGATGGTACTGTATTTAGGTAGAATTCTTAGCAATCATGAAGTATACATAAATGACGAGACACTAACGTGTTCAATGAAGGCACCCATGCCCGTTTTGGTGATTCCGCGGCCACCAAAGATCTGCATGGATGTCAAGAGTGTCCGTTGCGTGACTTGAAAGGTACGTACTTGCACTGCATCTGCAGCCGTCAATTGTGCCGAGCGTGTGGCGTGCATTTTCAAGAGACCGATGGGCCTGGCTCGCTGTCAGCTATCTCGGAAAATGCACAGAGGATGAGGACATACCCCGCTAGTTTTGAAGCCTGTTGCTTATAATTCTATTCCCTGCATTAGGTTGCTCCAGCCATCCATAACACATTGCTCACCATGTTGTTCATTTGGTAAGTGACATTCTCCAGCCAATTTTGTACGCTCTCAACACGCGAGATCATGGCTGCCAGTTTACTCCTAATGACTGCCTGCGAGTGCAAAGGTTTTCCGAAGGCTTTTCGTTGAGATACCCATCTATCAGTCCAGAAAATTAGAAATCTGCTGCTGTTCTAGCAGCGGCATCGGCATACTTGAGACACTCTTCAACTATAAAACGCTGGCTGCGGGAAGCAGAACAACACATGACCCATCGTTCGTGATTGAAATTGCTAAAAAGAAATGACGGTAAACGGGCTTGCATTTACCAGGACGCAAGACCTACCTCAGAATAACAAAAATGCCTCCGCCTTCAGGGCCCAATGTGTTCTCCACTGGCACTTTGACGTTATCAAATGTCACAAAAGCAGTGCCGGCTGTCGGCGACTGGATGCAGATTGGTTGTCGGCGACAATTGAGTACTTAGTGACTGCACGTACGTAGCTGGTCTTGATAGATTTTGTCTCAAGGCCCTCTGCACGTTCGACCAGAATGACGGTAAAGCCACCCTGTGAGATATGTTCAGACAATTGGCAGGGAAGAAGCAGAAGGACCTACGTCTGTTTTGCAACCAACGGTGAAGCTATGCTTATCGTTCAGAATCTGACTAACAGAAGAAGCTTATGACATACTAATGAGCAAATCTAGGACGTGAAGTCAGTGAATAGAGCATTGCACGAAACACTGGTGACATACGTTCCATTGGTGATCCATTTCTTCCTGGAAAAAGGTATGATGTAAGGTTCACTGAAATGAGTTGTATTATAGATGTTAACTGACGTTCCATTAATAATCCAATGTTTGCCATCTTCTGTCTTTTTCGCTGTCGTTTTGAGGCCAGCGACATCGCTACCCGCGAACGCTTCCGAAATTGCGAGGCAGATCAACTTCTGGCCGGATAAAACATCCGGTAACACTTTGGCCTTCAACTCTTCGCTGCCAAAGTTAAGTACGGGAGGGAGACCGATCACGGATCCAGCCATGAGCCCTTTTTCTGAAGTCAGGCACCATTCGCATTTATTTAAGTCACGCAATTTACCATCACCATATCCGCGACAGCCGCACCTCGCAAACTCTTGAGTAACTATAAGCTGTGCAAGCAGTCACTCTCTGGAACCAATGAGGGCCGAAAGCATATATACAGACCTCATGGAAGTAATCGAACTAGACCGAAAACAATTCAGATATAAGCAGCTCGATGTACCTAAGAAAATACGAACCTCTTCAGGCTTGACGATTCCATTCATCAAAACACGACCTGGAGCATGTGTAAACCATAATTCGACGGGTATAAATGTACCAACCCTTTAAATGCTTCCCAGGTCCCATGCGCATAGCATGTAAGTTGACCTGACTAATAACTTAATTATAGGTATTGATTACGGGAACAATCCAGCATAATGCTTACGCCATAGCTTCGAGGACGCTCTTGCTTGGTGGTTTGCCGTCCTGTTCCCTGGCCTGGAAATGCCTCAGAAGAGCTCATGAACAGCGGGGGCATCACATACCAAAGCATCTGGCAAGACGACTTCATCGATAAATTTCCTGACATGCTTTTGGAAACGACGATGATTCTGTCCACATTGGCGTCAGTGGGGCAGCCGTATGAAGCAGTGGGACCCAGCCAACCTCAGTATAATACGGACTATGATAACCGTCCGAAAGCCATGAGGGCTCAGCATATGGCACCTTGCTCAACTCTCCAACAATGCGCCCGTGGATGACACTCTTCTCGCCTTCAATAATACCTATTTGAAGACGCTTGTATTGGGGCTTCTCGATGACTTCATGCCTATGGAGACCATAAAAAGCTTCCGTGGCATCTTGTCCGGCTGGACAAAATTCAGATTCTGGACAAGTATTTAAAAAGGGGAGGCACTAACCAATGTCTTCATCAAAGAAGACTGAAGCTCCTCCAGGGTGCAGATTCTTGAATTTGCTGATATCGTACACTTTGGCATCGATGATGATCCACTAAAGCACACTGTCTAAGGACATTACGCGCGCATATATATAGCCACCTACAAGGTCACCATCCTTGTTGTGCTATCATGAGAGTATCGCCCAAGTTAAACAGTGTCTCAACCACAACTTGGTGATAATATGCGAACCTTTGCTACTTCATCTCTTGTAAATACTTTGAGTTCTTGAGCAGCCATGGAGTCTGAAGCAATCCAGATGTTAGGTAGTAGAAGAGTTCTTGCAGAGGTCTATTATGGCTCAAGTATAGCGGCATGTGATTCAAGCTGATTGACTGAATCCCCGGTTCCTCACAAAAATCATGTGCTACACCCGGCGGGAAATCCATTTAATTATGTAATCAGGAGGCAAGTGACAATTGCATCCACAAAATGCGCGCTTCAGCCTCTCAGAGGCGAACATCCTTTGGCATATGCTTTAGTGCCTGCCGCACTCCAAGATCACCGAGCACATCTTCAGCTGCGCATATATCACCATTAGCCATCGTGCAGGCATTTAAATTCAACCCACTTACCCCCTCCCAAAATACTGCGAGGATCGGTCAATCAAAGGCGTATCTATAGCACGTCTGAATTGGCACTTACGAATCAAACACCACGCCATTATAATACTACCCCATGTTCACCAATAATCAATACGTGATCTCCAAGTCATTTTGGACCCGCGCTTACCTGCTGAATGAATCTACCCATCCCTGTATCTGGTTAATATCGCACACGTTTCGACTTTGGGAACTAGTCTCACCTGTTTTTGTTAAACCACGGCCACCGAAAATCTGCAGAGGTTGTTCCTATGTGAAGAAATGTGAAGATTGTCTGTGCTCACCTGGACAGCATCCCGCGCTGTGTCTTGGGCTGTCTGCGTACAATGCTTCTTTAACAGTGCAATCTGTCTGTGATAAAAGCTTGGTTCAGTATTCGGTGCATGGAGTCCATTGGCCAAGGTATACCCAGCAACGCGCCCGGATTCCTTCTCGAAATCTATGTTCGTCATCTGATATGTGACATGCTCCAACCATGCTTGAGCAGTTTCTACGCGTATAATCATTGAGGCAAGTTTCGAACGAATGATTGCCTGGGAATTCAGCGGTTTTCCGAAGACCTTCCTCTGTGCGGCCCATCTTGAGCAAGTGAGTGGAGTCTGTAACGACGCCAGAGACTGATGATCTTACTTCATGCACTCTTCCACAATTATTCTCTGAGCTCCAAGAGTCGAGGCACACATTCCCCACCTCATAATTTAAATCAGCACCCTAAGAACTACAATATCCATGGAATAATCAAAGACGTTACCGTTCATGATTGAAGTTGCTTAGAATGACACGTAGACCTCCACCGACTGGCCCTAGTGTGTGTTCGATGGGAACATTTACATCATCAAATGTTATGAAGGCAGTCCCCGCAGTACGTCCATATGCAGCCTCAACGTGTTTCGTTGACACCCCATCACTACGTTCGATCAGAAGGACCACCAGTCCTTTCTCTGTTGTGCATCCTACAACAAAGTAGTCCGCAAAGTGGCCATTGGTAATCCATTTCTGTTCAAGATCAATATTGAGAGGTGACGATTGGTGCACTGGTTCACCTTTGTTCCTGAAACCCAGCTACAATGAGTGAAATTTACAATATCCGAATCTAAAAGGTACCATTTACGACCCAATGTCGTCCATCTGCCGATTTTCGTGCGGTTGTCTTAATTCTTGATACATCGCTCCCAGCCCAAGCCTCGGTAATTGCTAAACAGGAAAGCTTTCTACCATCCAGGATCTCGTTAACCACCCTCTCCCTAATCTCCGGCTTCGCGAATTTTATAATAAGTGGTAAGCTGATGGCATTTCCTCCTGCGAGAGCATCGTGATATCCTCGCGCATGCAAACGGGATATTTCCAAGAATATTATCAGCTCATGGAAAAAATCGAACTATCCAGGCATTTAACAGAAATAAACATCGAATGGTAAATACGGACCTGTTCTGGTTGGACTGTGCCATTCATCAGAGTACGTCCTTTTAGATGATTCCCGGGCCCCAATCTCATCGCATGTATATTTAACCTTGCAAACTCGTCAAATATTTCCTGGCTCGGTTTTTCCCCTTTCTCCTGAAGTGCTTGGGCATCCTCGAAAAGCATGCCATCGACGAAGCGTCTGACTTCTCGTTGAAAAGACCAATGGTGCTAAACTACCCGTCATGATGGGAACAAAGCAGGACATCGATGACTCACGTCTTTGTAATAAGGACTAAAGCTCCCTTCTGTGAGCCAGGAAGGCTCCGCATATGGTACCTTGCTCAATGAACCGTTCTTCCGTGGCTGTATGGCAGGTTCCTCTCCAGCAACGACGCCAATTTGAAGGCGCGCGTATTGTGGGCGCTGCAACACTTCGTAACGGTGCAGTCCAAAGAAGGCTTCTGTTCCATCCTGTCCAGCTGCTCGACCATGTATCAAGGTCCCTGGAGATTACCAAATTTCACTGGTTTCGTACCAACAGACTCGTCCAGCAGAACTGAGGCACCGCCAGGATGGAATTTCACAAATCTTGAAAGGTCGAAAACCTTACTGTCGATAATAACCCACTGACGTGTCCTTTAGCCTTCCAAACCTGACAGAGATACGGTTTATGTTTACCAGGTCGCCTGGTTGGTTATGCTATATAATGACCCTTGGTATTCAATGTGTATTTGAAATATTGGCTACCATGGACTCACCTTCGCTACTTCCTCTCTAGAGTACTGTCGTGTAGTTGCCATAATTATATGCCCAGAAGATGGTTTTCCATCTCCGTTACCAGTCACGGGCACCTTTTATGATCTATGCAATTGTATATAACTCTCACATAAACATCCAGCTTCATCGGTCTTTTTACCGACCAAAAGCCAATATCAACACGTTAACGTTTAACCTTGGTATTGACAAGGTGCTTTGTCAGAAACGCTACACGCCAACCGAAGGCTCCTGGGTGGTGCCGTGCAACTCCAATTCAAAGCCTCTGTCACTAGGCCTGTATGATTTACACAGTTCGGTATCCCTGGTTTAAAGTCATCTACACAGCATCACGGATAGAAAGGCGCTCTCTCCAATACTTCAGTCGGGGTCAAGTTACAGACGAACAGCAACGTGGCAAGCATAATTGACAAATCCGACCATCGGTGATGGAAGCCCACTGTTTTAAATAGCGCCTTCAGTAAACTATCTAGAAGTCTGACGCCGTACTTCAAACATCAGTTGGGTCCAATGTACTGAACAGGGCCCGAGCGTTTCACCCTTGAAGAAAACCAATGGCGCGAGTCATACCCACACGCTGGCTTCGGCGCGGCGTGTGGGCACGAAATTTATTAGTGCACTTTGTGAAAAAAGAGAGTACATATGGCAATGTCAGGCTTGTCGTCACCCGGGTCTCCTAGGGTGACTTGTGCTATAGACACCGCATGAAATATATTGACAAAGAATATGGATTTACATGTCCCATGTTCCTGCCTACATCTGCACAGGTTCCGTGTATACACATCCCTACCTTAATCACAGATGCCCTACTGGTTTTGCGATACCTCTCCCACGAAAGACCTTCCAGTCGCGCGTCGGAATTAAAGCCAGGGACCATGGTAAGATATGTGAATGGTGTCTTATGTGTCGCCTTCATGTAGTATCTCTTTATAATGGCAATCCATCCTTGAGGGAGGACACCTCTTCGAAACTTGGTCGTGACCTGAAAGGGCATCGCAATGAGTTTCATCTCGGACCGCAACCTGAGAATACAATTGATTACCGAACAGCTTCCGTGGTATCACCTACGACATGAGAACTGGCTGTTGCATCAGATGCTTGGAGGGCAATGTATTTCATCCGAAATGCTTCTGCGATACAGGGTTTTATACCCGCACTGTCGCCACCAATCCTTGTCCCTCCATCTCGTGGACGTCAGGGAGGGCAAAGCATTCGCAAAGTATTGTAGTAAGGGACGTAAGCACTGTCAAGTATGATGGTGCTATAAGAATATAGAATTGTGGGCCTACAATCTTATTCGACAAGTATAGTCAATGCACATTTATAGTCTATTTCTGCCGAATAGCACCCGTTGAGCAATTGCGAAAGACAGTGAGTGAAGAACTATGCCTTACTGAGCTCGGGTTCTACATTGCCATGAGTTGGAGGTGAATATATAAGCTCTTGCCCCGATAGCAACCGACTCGTTGCCGTCTACGCGTCTTGGCATGTTGTTTAAGGTAGGCGATATCACTGCTACCTGCAAAGGCTTCTATTATCACCGAGCAAACCAGTTCTCTAGTAGTACCCTCGGAATATATGTTTGCTGGCTCATTTTCTCGACAAAGTTGACCGTAATCAAGCTTCACAGTTGTGCAAACTGAAGATGACCTCTGTCGCATCTGACGTGTTCATCCTTGAATACGTTTCACACGAGCCTGAACGTTACAAATTAGAGATCACACTGATTACAGTAAAGATTCGGCGCAAGCTCCGATAACACCAGTTGTACTCCTCGTCAGAGCGTCTGGTCTGTTGCGTTCCACTATAATTTCTTAGCGGGTACCGGCACCAAACTGAGTTTTTAGCTTGTCAAACAAGGTATGGAGGAGTTCTGTGTTAGACCATTTGGTGGGAAAGTTGCTGACGGTAATACATCACCAGCACACAGAAAATCTGGAAATTGTGCCATGTCTTTAGCTGGACTCAAAGTCATCGAGGCGGGTTCCGTAGTCCAATTTAAAGCTGCCATACTCAAATCAGATCCTTCAACCAGTTTGCCGGACTTGCCCCAGGTCCCTTTGCAGGACTTGTCCTTGCTGACAACGGAGCGAACGTCATACGGGTGGATAAGCCGTCAAATTCATCAACCGACGTCCTTTGTAGGGGAAAGCGCTCCATTGCGGTCGATCTGAAAATCGACGGCGGCCGTGAGGTGCTGAAGAAATTGATATCCACTGCCGATGTAGTCATTGATCCATTTCGGCCTGGCGTGCTAGAGAAATTGGGATTAGGACCTGATGAGTTCCTGGGGACCAAGCATCAGAGGGGGCTCAATGAACGTCTGATTTATGCCAGAATTGCTGGGTTGGTATCGTCAGGCTTATGCTAGAGTAATACTTACACAGGCGAGTAGGTTCCCAAGGACAGGTGCATACATGCCTTAACTCGCCTGTGTATGTAACCACTAATATGATCAGGTCCGCACAAGGATATGGCTGGTATTATCATCTAACATATTCAAAGAACTCCCATTTATACTCTCGCATAGGCCACGATATAAACTATATAGCTCTCAGCGGTGCCTTGTCGGTATGCGTCATCAATTCTCTATGTTGACCCAACTCAACTCTTTCGTAGATGTTACCTGGAACAGACGAGAAGCCAGCATTTCCGGTAAATATCCTGGCGGACTTTGCCGGAGGGGGTGTTATGTGTGCACTTGGCATACTTCTTGCCTTGATTGAAAGAGGGAATAGTGGTCGTGGTCAGGTGGTAAACATCGACATGGTTGGTTGGACATACTTGAATGCGTCCGGATTCTGACCCAACTCTAGGTGTCTGGGACGCGCTACATCAGTTCCTTCATGCTTCTACATAAGCTATTACCCAACTCTCCGTTATTCCAATATTCGAGAGGATTGAATGTTCTGGACGGCGGTGCTCCTTACTATAGCATATACGGCTGCAAGGATGGGGGCTTGATGACCGTAGGGTGTTTAGAACCTCAGTTCTTCGAGGTGTTCATCAATGGCTTCCTCGAAGCTTTGCCAAAGGGCTTTGTACTTTCAGATGGCTGGTGTCCAACTCGACAAAGTCAACACAATCGGGATGAATGGCCAAAGCTCAGGGAATTTCTGGATAATGGCTTTAGGACCAATACCAGGCAGTATTGGACCGACGTCTTCCATGGTGTGTATTCCAGTCTCATGCCTGTGGCGGGTCTAGAATGACGGGACAAATACCAAGGTACGGATGCATGCGTAGTACCCGTTCTCTCTCCAAAGGAAGCAGGTGACTATGAATCGTTTAAATCTCCGTATCCCCTGCCGCATCCGACAACTGTTGGGTCTCGACTTTCCGGCAATTCCGTCGGTAGCGATGCAAGGAGCTTGAATATTAGGCCTGGGCTGCACACTCAAGAAATCCTTGGTGAGCTTGGACTTACCGCAATTGAAGTGAAAAGATTGGCACTGGATGGAGCGCTTGGAGTTAATGCCCAAGCATCTACACGTGTAAACTCGAGACTTTGAGTGTTGTAATAGTGTTATTTCAATATAAGATATCCTGTTCATTTCAGGTCGTTTGCTATGGAAGCGATCCGCTGCAGAAACTTTCCGTTCCGAAGGCTGGAATATGTTTTCGGGTATCGGTACGGCGACTTTGACGTCCGGTGGTTGGGTGCACGTGGTATTTCAGCACTTGGCTGTCTGTCCCACTTAATCACATGGCAGGGGTCATATTATAATTGGCTTTCTGCCATATCTTACCTTATCCTCACCTTCACCTATCCTTTTCCTCCAACAAAATGGCCACAAAACAACTGCAGGATTTTACAAGAGAGGAAGTTGCCAAAGTTCGTCTACAATTTTCAGCCCTGTATATTCACTCTAACTCGTAACAGCACAACACAGACAACGACCTTGTAAGCACATATATGCATTATATACGAAACACAATAGCTCATTCTTCCCGACATAGTGGGTCATCATCGACTCAAAGGTATACGACCTCTCTCGCTTCAAGAATCTGCACCCTGGTGGTCTCTCTGTCCTTGTTGACCCCGAAATCGGTACGTGTGCTCTGAATAACCATGTCACACCATGTTTATGAACTCGGATATCCTCCAGCTGGTCAGGATGCTACCGAAGCTTTCTTCTCTTTACACCGATATGAGGTCTTGGAGAGACCTCAATACAAGCGGCTTCAGGTTGGCACTATCGCAGGAGAGAAGAGTTTGCTGCATGGGCGCATTATCGGGGAACTCAGCAAGGTCCCCTATGCTGAGCCGACGTGGCTAACGGCTGGGTACCACAGCCCTTACTATAATGAGGTCCGTCGTTTAGGGCGCATACATTGGCATATGTACTAACAGCTGCCTGATGAAGAATCATAGAAGGTTTCAAAAAGCCGTTCGGGAGTTCATGGAGACCGTGGTATTACCAGATGCGGAAGCTAGGGAAGCGGATGGAAAGAGACCGACACAAAATGTTTTTGACAAGATGGCGTATGTGCTCATTGATTTATGCCTTGTTTACGCTGTTGATCATACATTATAGGGAACTGAATATCCATGCCATGCGTATGGGTCCTGGGAAGCACCTCCAAGGACGAGTGCTGATGAATGGTCTCGTGAAGCCAGAGGAGTTTAGCTATTTCCACGAGGTCTGTTGCAAGCTAACATATGCGATAAGAATAAAATTAGACGTTTATATCATAGCTGATCATTACTCAAGAATTGGCCAGAGCAAGCCTGCGTGGATACGGTGACGGTGAGCATAGAACATTCTAACTGCCAAGGATGTGATTCATCACTACGTATTAGGTCTTTTGGGTGGCAAAGTCATTGGTCTTCCACCGGTTTTGAATTTTGGTAGTGAAGAGCTCAAGGCGAAGGTTGTTCCTGAAGTGTTGAGTGGCAAGAAATTCATTTGCTTGGCTATCTCGGAGGCACACGCTGGGAGTGATGTCATGGGGCTGCAGACAACGGCTGTAAAAACAGAGGACGGCAAGCATTGGATCATCAACGGTCAATTGTCTATGATATGTCACTAGGAATGTATAACTCATCTTTTCCTCAGGCAGCAAGAAGTGGATAACGAATGGAACGTGAGTGTATCGTTTAACGTCGATGTGAATCATTCTGAATCTAGGATCTTCAGATTTGCCGATTACTTTACGGTTGGCTGCAAGACAGAGGTATTAATTATTCTTTTTGACGCATACATCGAGTCCTAATCGTTTTATCAGGATGGCTTCACGGTTATTCTTGTCGAGCGGGGACCAGGTGTGGAAACAAAGCAGATCAAGACAAGTTATTCCACCACTGCAGGAACAGCCTATATTACGTTTGACAACGTCAAGGTGCCAGTGGAAAACACTCTTGGTGAGGAAGGTGGAGGTATCTTCGTCATCCTCAGGTTTGCCCATCTTCTTCTTCCTACTACATTATTTTGATTTCTTATCAAGCAATTTCAACCATGAGCGTTGGGTCATGTGTTGTGGAGCCGCCCGGTCCCAGCGATCAGTTAGTATGTACATCTCGTCTCAACTTATATCGCAACGCACTGATTATTTGACTAGTCGATGAATGTCTGAAGTATGTCGTATGTTTTTCAGGGAAGATGGTGTTTTTGATGGTCACTTAGATGGGTGACCCAACGAAAAGTATTTGGCAAACCTCTACACTCACAAGCAGTGATCCGCAGCAAACTGGCTGCGATGATCTCGAGAGCTGAGAGTGAGTATATGCTGATCCATGCGCAGTGTTAGACTCACCTTCGAAACTCAGGTATACAAAGCTGGCTGGAAAACATCACATATCAGATGTGCAACATGGTGAATAAATTGCAGCTCTAATCTCCTAGATACTCACTGCTTGGTGCGCCAGAATTACAAACAACAAGCAAGCAAGCTTGCTGGGTACGTTGTCCATAACATCTGAAGCGAGAAAATGACATAACCATAAAATAGTCAAATTGCCTTCTTGAAGAGCTATACGACAGCCTGTGGCCAAGACACCGCTCGCGACGCTGTTCAGATATTTGGTGGCCGTGGCATCACACAGTCGGGAATGGGCAGATTCATTGAACACGTGCGTCCTAGTGCTGTCCTTGCCATTCGTTGGGCTAACTTGTCAACTTTTAGTATCATCGTACCATTCCGTTTGATTCTCTACTTGGCGGAGCGGAGGATGTACTGGCAGACCTTGGTGTGCGACAGGCACTTCGGGTGATGCCAAAGGATGCACGTTTGTAGCCATATTCACTTACTATCACCTGCACTGTCCTATCTTATCCCGTGTATCTTTTGATTTGCAACTTAAACACTTCAATTCGCATTCAATGCACCGAGAGAACTTGCTCATTACATCTTCATAGCTAAAGTACATACAAATCAAGAACCCAACTCGAAATACAGGAAAAGTCTACCTGTACACACTCCAGATATATCAAGCATAGCAAAGCCATACGACGTCCATTGAAAAGGGAAGAAGAGTAGATCATTGCTCGCCGGCACCGTAGACATTAAATTCGTCTTCCTGCATCATCATACCAGTTGTAGATCTGAAATCCATCGCAAAGTTTTGCTGCAGATTCTGATAATGTGACAGCCAGTTGTACGCTGTAATAATGTGTTTCAATGTCCGGCGAGCACGATCAAAGAAAATGGGAACTTACAAGACCAGGCGGTTACATCACCCACATTCTGGAGATTTTCCATGATTTGGGTGTCTATGTGAAGTGGTGGCTGGAAGAGATCCGCCATGTTAGTGACACCAAGGCCGATGGCATCTTGTGTCTGTCCTATCGAATACGTCCCCTGAGCGAATGGATCCGAAGCACCCCCCATTGGCGCAAAGTGCTCAAAAGATAAAGCTTGTTGGTTAGGACGGGGTGATAAAGACGATCTCGCTGCAGTTGGCGACTCGGGTTGTGCAGATTCAGACGTTGGGCTCGTGGCTGACTTGACTCTACGGGCTGACCGATGGCGGGGGAGCGAGGTGACAGAATTCGTGGGGGACTGGGACTCTAGCCTCGCCATGGGAGCATTCAGGAGTCCCTCCAGGAACCGGGCGTAGAGTTTCGGTCCATGGCGATCATCAATAGCAATGTCTGGTGAACTTAGTAGGTTAATAACCCCCTGTACTTTGTTACGGATGTCGTGGCGTTTTTCAGTGGTCAGATACGACGCGAATTTTGGTTGCAGAAGCTTGTGATTGAAGTCAATATATCAAAACCATTCTAGCGTCACAGTGCCTACCTTGACTAGGAATGCAGAGGCAAAAGTGATGAACACACTTTGGGCCTCAGGGCCATGCCTCCAGTAGTGTCCTTCAGTACAGTGAGAGAACGTACATGATCAGTTTCGAGCCACTCACGCATCTTCGCGTCTCCACAAATATCATTGACAACGGCATGCACGACATCCTCAGCGGCACTGAGACACTGAAATCCTGTCAACAGAACAAAAGAAGTTCGGTAGCGAAGGTCTTACCCTCAGCAAGAAGGGGTTTTCGTCAGTGTTATTTTTCCCAAATGCGTGTTGGAAGCCATATGATAGAACAACAAGCCGGCCATAGCTATACGCCAGCTTGAGCAAGCCGGTACGGAACCGACCCTGATCATCGTTGGCATCCGTGTTCTCCTTTATAACTTCAAACCACTGTTCTCGAAGTCTTTTGAGCTCATCATCTGTGGCAGCGGCAAGTGCCTCGAAATCTGCATTCTGAGTATTCATGTGTCAGTTCTAATTCCTGGCAGACAACCAAGCCCAGTACCTTATTAAGTCCGGTAGGATTTTCAGGATCGTTGAAAATCTTGGCGATAAACCCAGCAGCCACCCTCAGCTCGTTATTGTACACGCATAGGTGGATATCAAAGTTCTTCATATTATAGGGCGAGCTTCTCCACCAATCTCGCGAGTGGTTCGCTTGATAATCCATACTATTGATAATCGGCGGCTTGCCATACTGAGAGCCTGTCGACCGATCGACATTGAAGCAATTAAGCCATACACGAGCCCGGTTTAACACTTCTCTCGCAGGCATCTCAGATTGAGGTATTGATGTCACAGGCAGGTGAAGATTCAATTCCGTTGCGGTCCTATTGAGGAAAAGTTTTGTGATATCTACTAGTCGCAATTGAGGCTTACGAACCTTATTGCGAGGCCAAGATATAGCCAACTACGTTGGTCTTCCCATCTCTTCGCCGGTACAGGGTACAAACTGAGGAGAATATAAGCATGACACATATCCACATCCTTCTTTCCGCTGATCAGGGCTGTGCCTGCAGCTAGTTGAGCGTAATGCATTGCTTCCTTATATAATTCGGGGCGCGTGGTATAGAAACGGGATGATATAGCGCAGACTAGCATCGCAATTAGATGATCTGTGTGTCTGGAACCTCAGATTGAGTTTACTTACTGACAGTGAATAAGAAAGGACTTCGGAAGAAAGTATTTGGTGCAGTATACAATACAGGGTCGAGCAACGATAGGGAAAGATTCATATTGTCGAAATATCTATGCAACTATTTGTCAGTTAAAGTCGGCGGATAGAGACAGCTATTGACATCTTAAATAGTGCTTCTGCTTCTGAAACAGTGATGATGCCACGAGATATGATGTGAGGTGCAACGTGAGAGCTTGAAAGGCGATTTCCAAGGTTATCCGGTGCTGGTGCTACATAAAATTCAGACATGATGCGGGTAGCAACAGCTAGACCACCACTTACTGGGCCTGAAGAAGCTGTCACTTGCGATTCCTGTAACCTTGTCTTCCTGCTCCTCCGGATCTACACTGCCACCTCTCTTTTTGTTCAGGTTCAAACTCATATCACCGAAGAGACCGAATGGCGCAGCTTTTGTCGGTATAATTGCACCTTTCTCATCTCCGGGGGGCTTTCTCCCGGCATAGCTTGATGTATCATCAGAGTTGAAACTCGAGATGGAGTCTCTATTGCGGACTGGCTTGGGGACTGATACTGCAGATGGACTCTTGCCTTCATCACTCATACATTCTATAGCAATGCCAACCTCCTCTTCGTCATATGCTGTATAGTAGCCGTCATCGTCAGGTTCATCTTCTTGATCATCACCAGCAAGTAGATTCTTGGGCATGCTGGCGCCTGCCATATCAATGTGATCGCCGAACACACCAAGGCTTTCTTTCGCCTTCGCTATCCACTCAGCCACGGCCTTAGTAGTCCCATCGACTGTCGAGTCACCATTTTTTGATACCTCTGATCTCGTGAGCACCGATGCGGAGGAGATTGGGGATGTGAGAGGCGAGAGAAGGTCTGGAGTAGATGGAACTTCGGATGAAGCTTTGTTCGACAGTTCGAGCTGAGCCATGAGTTTTTGTATCTGTGCCGCTTGCTCTCTGATTTCATTGAGAAGATGTTCGCGTTTGCTATACAAAGAAGGTCAATGGTAAATTGGGTAACACTCATGCTCTGAACAGCTCACGGTGGTGTCCTACGCTTTTTGCGACCAGGAATAATGCAATCGTGGCCACCGTTGAGACAACGCTTACATGGATCGCTGTCTGATTTAAACTCGCATCTGACCTTCAAGCTCTTGCAACGACTGCATGCTCCCAATCTGCTGACAATAAGACAAAGCCACAAGGTTGGTGAGGACGACGATTACCTTGGCCTTGTTCCCTCTTTGGTATCAGGTTGCTCTGCATCCTGCTCGTCAGCCGTTTCTCCAGAGTACTGCGAGCGTTGTCGTTTCACTTTCGAACCCGGATCAACCATACTTTGTGGGGACTGGTAGTAGGAAGGTTGTGGCAATGGCTGCGAATAAGACCGATTCATTTCATGCACTGGGACAGCATTCTCCGTGTAAGAGCCATTGGACAATTGCCGACTGTCGTCTGTTATTGATAGATTTGAGATGGGTATGGAGGCATGATTCTGCTGATTAAACGTCGCAGAGGGCTCGTAGTGGGTGCGATTAGTCACAGTCTGGGTTGTGTATTGGTTGGTAGCATAAATGTTGTCACCCTGCGCAGAAGGAGATGCTGCATATCCGCCAAGTGCGTACGGGCCGGTACTTGCCAGGGACTGATTGGGAGCCACGTTTCGGTAGGTGGGCATACGGGAGGATGATGACGATTGAATATATGCGCTTCCATTGGTCACAGAGGATGCATTCCCGACATTCGCTGTGTTGCTTTGTGGGTTGGCTTGTGTATACGCATATGTGTTATCGTAGCCGCTCGAAGGGGCAGCGGCATAACCAAATTCTTGTTCAAGCTGTAAGCCAGTGTGACCGTAAGTTGTTTGCAACTGCTCCCAGCTCTGCTGAGCATCGTATGAAGAACTCGACATCGCAGCCTCGACAGATTTGAAATTGGTGCGATCAGCCCTGAGTGTACAATTTAAATGAGGACCAGCGTTATTTGGGCTACCGATGTGCCTTGGGGTCTTCAACATGCGCATATATTGAGCTGTCTACCGAGAAATGCAGTCGCTCTAACTCACCGAAGCGATAGGCGTGGAGGATATGTGATGACGGTGGTGAAGAAGTTATTTCTTCGTGTTATTAATCAAGCTGATGCCAGAGGCCTGGCCTTGGCCAAACACGTTACACGGAGCAATGGGATTTTGTGAGCGCTGCTGGTTTGGTGTTCAACTGAGCATCCTGGCTTTAAGTATCCTGAAATCATGCCCAATACTATTCTAACCACTGAATCCATGGCTGTGTTTATTCCACGTGTTTGCTAGACGTCACTCAATTCCCTCTCGTTCACTAACAAACTCATTCTTGATACAGAACCACACCGTCCGCATTACCGCAGGTACGTTTGCAGATTATCGAGCTAACACTGAGCGCTGAACACTAAATAATGAACCTGTTATGTATCCCCTCATGAGCTGTGGGCACTAGATTATCGAGAGTTTTCACCTCATGCCCCAACATAAATGTGGCTGTGTAAGCTCGTGCTTGACAGAAAGGCACTCTTGCTTCTGGAATTGCAAAAGTAGACACCAATAGTTCCCGCACGCGCTTCCCGTGCTTGGCGCAATTTGAAATCAAATCAATGGAGAACCGGCGCTTCTCATGATGCATGTTCTGTCCCAGCACACCGCTCGGCACTGGTATACTCCACAAATCCACTCATGGCTGCCATCGTCGCAGAAAAGTCTTGACAAGCAAGCGTCAGCGTGTGGATTCAAAAGTCTTCCAGGTTTTTGAAAGAGCATTCACACCGCCATTCTGAACGTGTTAATGCACTGCTTTCGGACTGTAAATGCGGCACGGAGTTCTCTGGCGACGCTGGACGTCGAAATAATGGCAGATTAGAAGGGCCAGAAGCAACGTCATATTTTTGCACAATGCGGGGATATCACTGCATCACGGCTGTTTCCGTGCACTTCAATATCCTATAATTATTCGTCTTCTTTTCTCCACAACCAGGTCCGAGTATGCTCCGATATCACTGTTTTTCGTGTTAACTCACCACATGAACGATATCAATTTGCGTGAGAAGCCGAGACTAAAGGAGGGAAATACGATACGCCAGGAGCTTACATGTTCCTACCTTGTGGGAACAGTCTCAGCACTTTTTTCTTTCTCGCTGATTATAGAGCATCGACGTCAATACCAGCCGGCATTCACTGCATTTGCTATTTGTGACGACGGTGGACGACATCGTTTCTAGCGTGCACTTCCCACGCAATCTTCACAACGGCCCGAACATCTTGCCATTTGTACGTTCTCCAGTGGCGTGCTGACGTGCGGAGGTAATTTGCACAACTAGCAATCCCAGAATGTAGTCTCCGCTCTCAGATCCTGGACAGATTGGGGTATTCAACGGCAAAAGAATATCATCGTACAGTTGCTACCTAGGACATGAGTAACAATAAATAGTCACGGTAGACCGTGATGTTTAATTGAGGTTAGGTCAGGAAAAGCAAAAGAATATTACTTTATACACAATAAGAGCATAACACCCAGACCGCCCGATAAGCACTGTTTGTCGAACAACCCAAAAACAGCTGGACAAGGAACAGGAGCAAAGGGAGCAAGAAAAACGATGCCAGAGACAGCGCATTGTGCAGCGATCGTTGCAATGATAACCAGATCAAAAATTGCGAGTAGTTCGCGAGAAACTTCAAGAATGAGTTGGAGCCCCGGCCAACAATGTATGTGCGTGAGAAGGGTATTGCAAGTTAAAGTGTAGGTCGAACGCTAGCCGGAAACTTTACAGTGGACGGTTATAAGGAAGGACAGGGAAACGGGACAGGAATAGGTTGGCCAAGAAAATGACGGTTGCAGCGATAATGCAGAATATACTATGCCGAGGATGATGGGATCAGACATAACCAGGATGTGAAAATGCAACCCCCCTTGGCGCATCGTCCCCGCCCGTAATGTACGCAGAAGCTGCCGTAGAAACAATCGAGGGTTGCATCGAGGCCCTGAAACGTGCATCCTCTTGTTCGGAAACGCCTAACGCAGCAATTAGAGATTCTATAGCTTGCTGATTTGACGGGCTGGTAACGTGGTGCACGAAATAGGGCCTGGGCGGGGGTTGAGCTTCGTTACCAAAATGGGTAGTCATCAGCTCGCGTGCTTTCCCTTTGCTCGGCTTGCGTATAGTAGATATAGAGTTCGTCCGTATTCTGCTGTTGATTGAAGGATAATCTTGGCCCTTGAAGAATGGATTATTTTCGGCTCTTCCTCGCTCAGCTTCTGTCTCAAATGGATTTGGGATTGCTGTCTGACTGTCAACGGGATTGATAACTTCCGCCGACTCCCATCGGTGCAAAGTTGAATATGTGGCTGCAGGTGTCGGGATAGCTATGCTCGCTACTTTGTTCCCTGCCGAGCTAGCGGGGTGGTTATTGGAGGCGACAGACATGATAGAGCTCTCTGCCAATGTGTCACTATCCCAGGAGATAGTAGGCCCCGATTCAGCGCGACCAATAAAGGGCCTGTGGACGGCCACTTCCATAGTTGGCTTTGATGCGTTTCGCTTGGCGAGCTCTGGGTGGTACTGTGCGAGGGAAAGGGGAAGATCAAAGATCATTCGTTCATCTGATTTGTGCGTGTATGCCGTCCTGATGCTAGGAGACTTCTTGAACATGGTCAATCTTTCCATTGGTGCCACATTCTCTGCTTCCTTGGTCTCCATATTATCCCACCTGTCTTCTTCAAGCTTGCTCCATGCTTCGAGCCGTGACCGTCTCCGCTGAGCATCCCCGATAGAATTTCGGCTACCTGGTACCCCACCACGTGCTGCCAGCCCCTTCAGAGATAATACGTATCGCTTATACAGCCAAAAGGCAATCAGTATAAGGAACACAGCCCCAGCGAAAGCGCCTAGGCAGCTGCCAATGACTGTCTTCAACGGCAGGGTGTGAGTAGCTCCGACTGCACTTGGAGTTGATGTGTCCAAGGGGGCAGGGTCAGATGTGGCCGAGGCAACTGCATCCTCAGTCGAGGTCACTATTGGGGTATACGTTCCAGCTAGAGGAGGGGCGCTTTGGATAGCCCCTGCTGGGGCAGTGGTGTCCAACGCGAGAGTGAAGGCGTTGGTAGCATCACTTGGGTCGACAACAAGTACAGAATTTTGGTCGATTCCAGACACGTCAGGAACTGAGGTGGGGCTGGTTTGACGTTTTTTCCGATGCCATGAGACGCGATGCGGGACCATAACGGATGTATAATATGAGTCTGCAATACAAGGAACGTCTTGGAGTAAAGAGTGTGCAAATTGCTGATTTAAAGATTTGTGAAGGATTCGGATTCTGTTTGTGTAAATCAAGAATCCGTCAAGCTATAAGGGACGAAAGTGAACGCATACAGTGAATGAGATGAAACTGCATCCAAAAGACGAACGACTAATAAACTTGAAAATTGATTACCGTGTGAATCGGTGTCGCCGCTGTCGACCAGAGCGCCGTTTTGGAACGAAGAAGGGGAAGGAGAGAGAGAGAGGGGGGAGGGGAGAGAGCCACTGTGGTAACCAGGCGGAATTCACACGGCTCGCGTTTCTAGGCTTTTGGTTTCACTGGGCCAGCGCCTCACCTGCAGCACCTATTCTGGTCGCCACTCAGTACTCAGCGCTCAACGCTGTTGTTCCAAGTCTTTACTTGCATCAGACATGGGTGACGGTGTACAAGATGATGACTGTGCTCCGAGTCCTCGCTGACTACCGAAATCACAAACGTCATACATGCCCTTTCTCGGTTATCTATCGCAGACTAGCGCCATGCCATCAGTCATGCACTTGTGAATTGCTCACATGTGAACAGAAAATCGATGGACACTGTGATTGTGAACGGATTGCGCCAAGGTCATGAGATGGCTGCTATAAGCTAAGAATAGCGAACCGCCCATTTTAGTTGTCTCAGGAAATCGATTTCAAGGCTGGCTACCTTTTCTCGGTCTGGAACTAAACCCTCACCTTGCTTCCATCTCTCTTCAGATTCACCATGTTTCACGGCCACCTCAATATTGACACCCACATATTCCTCACTGGAGCTACAGGCAAGCTTGTTCGACACCTCTGCGTGTCCACTCCATGATATCATCTTCCAGGTTATATCGGGGGCAGTGTCCTGACCCGACTCTTGAGCCATCCTCTGTCGGACACATTCCAGACGACGGTTCTCGTGCGTGACCCATCCAAGGCAAAACAATTCAGGACGATGGGAATCAAAGCTGTAGTTGGTTCCACTGAAGATGCTACCCTTTTGAAGCAGCTGGCATCGGAGGCTGACTATGTCTTTGCTTGTGTCAGTTTTCCGTGATAATGGAAGGATAACATCTTCCAACCGTCTTATCATTTGCAGGCAGACGGGGATGATCTGAATGCCGCGAAAGCCATCCTCGCAGGCCTGAAAGAAAGATATGACAAAACTGGACACGCCTCTACCTTGTTACATGCCGTCAGTGGCGTATGCTATATCTGATATTCGTCCATCTAACTCGCATCCTGGCGTCTCACAACTGTTCATAGTCAAACGCAGGTTCTTTTAGTGATTCACCTGAGACGATCTGAATGCTGACATCCTGGGCAGCTACAGTGATCGACGACGAACAAGGGATGGACTCCACCGATATTGTATACTCGGACATGAACATCCCGCAACTGGAGACCCTCCATATAGCGCAGCCACACCGTATCGTTGACGTTGCGCTTGTCGAAGCTGATGCGCAGGGTATGATCCTCGATCGTCTAGCTTCCGATTAATGGATGACGCTGATGCGCTATTGCATCTAGGGTATGTAGAGTCTTATATCATTTTACCAGGTACAATCTATGGCACGGCATCGGGACCGTTGGTAGATCTCGGGCTTCAAAATGCGCACTCACAGCAGATTCCGAAACTGGTTGAGGCAGCCCTGGACAGGGGACAGGGCGGGATGATTGGAGAAGGCAGGAACGTTTGGCCCAATGTTCATATTGACGACGGTAGGAGAACCATAAATAGCGTCACCGATATCTCCTGATGGGACCGTGTGTAGTTGCGGACCTGTTCATTATGTTGTTCGACTTGATTGTTGATGGCAACAAGGAAGCACGTCGCCCAAAACCAGATCACGGTCGTACGGGCTTTTACTTTTGTGAAAACGGAGAACACACGTGGTTATCCGTCGCAGGAGCCATCGCTAAAGCAATGTATGACAAGGGAAATAGCGGCAGTCCACAGCCGACGTCTTTTACGGAAGATGAAATGCAGAGATACTTCCCAGAAGGTACTATGTTGGGAACAAACTCGCGATGCAAAGCAGAAAGAGCCAGAATGCTAGGATGGAGGCCCATGCGTAACACGGGAGACATGCTGGATTGCATCAGAAATGAGGTGGATAGGCTGTCTTAGTGATTGCGTTTGGTCAGGTGCAAAGGTAGTCAAAGGTTATCTTAATCGCAGCGATTTCGGCGTAGGTCTAGTATAGCTAAAGTCGTCGCGTGCGAATTGTCAGTGTCTCGATATTGTGACTCCAATGCCGAGTATAAATCCAAGAAGCGCCGACTTCCCTTCCAGACCCGCCACTGGCACCAGCTTTCTATCCAGAACGGGCACATCAATATCCGGGCTCAGGCTCATCCAAGCTAAAAGGCTACAACAATGATGTATTGGGACAAAACGCTCAGGCTCAAGATTGACGCCCAAAATTTCCCTCTCGAGCCCCGCGTTCCCTGAGAACGAAGGATCGTTCATTTTTAAGCTGTACCATCGTCTGTCCCTCAAGTCAAAGGCCACGTCTACGGTCAGCGTATGCACGGTTCGGTCAAGCCAACCCACTAGCCACTAGTCACTCCTTTTCCACCCTACGCTCGTTTATCTGACTGCATCCCCCCCACAACGAGGGCGTTGTCCTATAGCTGTAAAACTGGCCCAATTGCGTCGCAAAATATGCCTCTTGTGAGACTAGATGTCCGCTCAGCTGCCCAGGACAGCTCGACAATTAATCCCATCTACATTACTGGTTTCGCTGCTGTCGGCGCAACCGTACTTGGTCTTGTAATATGGCTTTTACTCAGAACAGTACAAAAACGTGCCGCTGATAGGAGAGAGGAGGAACCGGGAGCTGCGTTTCTCTCGGTTCGAGGGGTCATGAGGGACGGTAAGACTATATCAGAAAAGCGCCCCGGGTTAGTCCTTGCCTACCTCTCATATTCTATATCAATCATTGACCTCAGGCTCAATAGCTTATATGCCATTCCAAACACCACTTTTTCTAGGAGATATATTGATGAGTCTAGGATTGTAATGCCGGAAAAGGCAGTAATCAGACAATGTGAACAAGTCGACAAGGAGATATCTCGACAACTCGAGCACATTGGAAGCCCCGCGCTTCCATTTTCTCTCAGTTCTCTCCCTTTTGTATCAACAACGACATCAGGTCCGACACCCTCGTCTCCTGCTGAAGGAGATGTAAACGATCACGTTTCACAGCGCAGAGACTCACATTTCAGCACTGCGAGCGTTCACAATCGTTTCTCCGTCATGTCAGCAGGCTCTTCAGCGGCAGAGCACAACCCTTCTGCGGGCAGAAAACGAAAAGTGCAGCAGCTATTTAATCCTGTGATGCCTGACGAGTTGTTTCTTTCGACAGCTGGCGAACCACTCACCGTGATACAGTCGTATGATGATGGTTGGTGCCTAATTGCGAGAGAGCGCGGTATATCGGGGCCCACAGCAAAATCCATTTTCGGGCAAAACTCGATCCCTGGGGATAATATTGAGATTGGAGTCGTTCCAGCTTGGTGCTTTATCAGGTCCGTCAAAGGGCTTCGAGTAGAACGACCTATCCGACGCTCCAGCCTCGGTATATCCGTTCAACTGCAAGGCCACGCGTTCTTATCCCGAGATCAAGTCATCTCGTGGTCCAATTTTTGATTCGTGGCTATAGAGCCTACTGTATCTGAGCCGTATGAATTTTGCACAACGCACTCTATACTGGGCTCAGCCCGTCTCAGCAGCCTCAATACAGCACCATCTCATCTTCGAGATGAGAAGCTTGTTGAATATTCTGTATTTTTGGGTTGCCGTGTCCAGACGTAGTATGTAAACTGACTTGATGTCAGTGCTCGCAGGTGTACGAGTATCCCGCTCTTTGCCAAATTGTCATGCTTCCCTTTTGTTCCTTTTGCGTTTCGGACTGGGCGCATGATGTACACTTACCTAGGGAATGCCGTATCGCATGAGTAATCCCAGCTGTTTACAGATGGCTCGCGTAACGCCCGAGTTCTTGCCCCAGCATGCAAAACGGACCGTAACGACCGCATGTCGTATGGCGCAGAAGGCCATCCCCACGTCGAACAAAAGTAAATTTATCGAAAAAATGATGCGAG
This sequence comes from Amanita inopinata Kibby_2008, assembly GCA_001691775.3. NCBI lineage: Eukaryota > Fungi > Basidiomycota > Agaricomycetes > Agaricales > Amanitaceae > Amanita > Amanita inopinata. Next base: position 228,542 of record JNHW02000010.1, on the reverse strand, counting down.
ACCAGCTGGTCAACGTTGAACCTGTGTAACATGAGTTGCCGCGGGGGATCGGATTCTCGCCATCTTCCCCTTTGTTCATAGCTCTTGACATTTTGGGGAATAATATGACTGGAAATAGGCAGTATGGATGTCCGACATCGACGACTGTAGGGAAGCGTGGATATCAAGACGCTTACGGTGTCAATGGGGCATCACCACAAGGATGCCATAGAGTTACTACTGACCACGTACGAGAAGACAAGTAAGAAGAAGAAAGTGTATTGACGGTGGTCGACTATCCCCGAGAAGATGATTGACGCTACGAAGCCCCCTGACATCAGCGTCGGTTACATGATTCTAGTGATGCTCGCTTGAACAAATCAATCATTGTTCGTCGACATTGATAAGATCAAAATGATATGTCCCTTGCTGAAGCGTTGACTGTCCGCGGCCCTTTGAATCCACCGCGCTGCCAACCAGGAACCTCTTACATGCGAACTGCGTATCAACGGCAGGAGTCAGCTGATGCCCAAGCCAAACTTCTGCCTCTCACACTGAAGTCTATTATTCAGCATCCTGCCATCCACCGATAATTGTAAACCAAGAAACTCATCCATTCACACTCGTCTCTCGCATCATCAATCAGTTACAGCTATGACTCAGAACAAAGTTAATTTCTTCATAATCGGGGCCACCGGTACGTACAGTGAGTTCTGAGCAGAAAAGAACAGCCTCCAAGTCTCTGGCCGTTGCATTGAAGGTTACATCGGAGGAACTGTCCTTGCTCGCTTCCTGAAGCATCCAAAGCGGGATACATTCCAGTTTACTGCGATCGCCCGTTCCCCAGAGAAAGCCGAGAAACTGAAACAACTTGGCGTGACCACCAGCGTGGGCTCTTTCACTGACAGCGCTCTGCTTGAGCAACTGGCGTCCAAAGCAGATGTAGTCATCTCTATGGTTCATATCGTCACCGTTACTGAGTGAAGAAGGTTCTCAATGATGTCCCGATCGCAGGCTGATGCAGATGACCTCGGCGCTGCACGAGCTATTCTAAAGGGATTGAAAGCCAAGTATGAAGCAACCAAGGTTCTTCCGATTCTCATTCATACAGTAAGCCTTTTTGCTATCTGTCATCCCAGCGATGAATAACGGCATTCAAAGTCTGGAACCGGTGGGTCATATGAGGACTCGAGTATTCATTACTCTCTGAAATTCTCTACTTTCACACCCAAGGCGTTTTATCGGATAATGCAGCCGGTATGTTCGCTACTGACGACATCTATAGCGATAAAGATGTCGAGAAATTTGAGAAGCTACCGCCGACGCAGATGCATCGCCCGGTCGACCTTGAATTGATAGAGGCTGATAAACAAGGCAAGAATGCAGATCAAGCTTGTGCTATGTCTTTTTATCAAGATTGCACCAGGTTATGTCAAATCGTACCTGGTCTACCCAGTCACCATATACGGGGTTGCCAATCATGAACTCACCCAGGCGGGCATCTCAAACCCTCACTCCATCCAGATCCCGGCCATCATCCAGGCATCTTTGGCTCGCGGTCGGGGAGGTATGGTTGGGGCTGGAAAGAATATCTGGCACAACGTTTACATTGATGAAAGTACGTAACGGTTCATGTCCGAAACTCGGCTTCCCAACAGCCCATTCACCTGCGTACAGTCAGCGAACTATACACGGTCTTATACGATAACATCATCCTAAACCCCGCGGTTGCACACGGACGTGAAGGCATTTACATTGGCGAAAATGGCGAACATACAATGTATGACGTTGCCAAAGCCGTCTCCCTCGCTATGGTAGAGCTAGGCAAAGCGACAGAACTCGAACCGACTTCTTTCACCAAGGAAGAAATAGATATATTCTTTGGGGTATGCGATTCTGCCTCGGTTCAGCTGAAGCTCAACGTGGTTTGCAGGGCTCTGATTATCTTGGTGTAAATTCGCGTTGCAGGTCTGAGAGATCCCGAGAGCTTGGCTGGAAACCCACCAAGACAACCGCAGACTTTATAGCAAGCATCAAGCCCGAAATGGTGGCCTTGCTTGAAAAAGGTCCAGCAATCACACAGTTGAAGTAAATAAATTCTGTACCGTTAACGAAACGTCGAGCACGAAAGGGAGTCACAAGTAATCATATTGCAATGTTATAGCCATTTGGAGCCATCATGAGACACGCGCTTGTGCTGCTGGGAATACGACAGGCTCGGCTGTCCTCGCAGCTTCACCGTATGTGAGCACGCCAACGTGGGGCATCACATTGTATTTGAGAGAGAAATCGGCCGGTGGTACGTTTCTGTCAGTATGTGAGAAGCGAGCTCAGCACCGAATGTCTCAAATTTACTAACTTGAACGATGATGAGAGTTCACGAAACGTGTATTTATTCTTCCCTGAAACGTTGATATATGCGTCTTCTTTGCGACGGACGATGCGATCCCAGATGACTACCGAATTTTTTGCCTGGTTGACATAGTAAGCGCATGACCGAACCTATGCGACCGGTTGGACTTACGCCTTGAGTGTTATTGTATTCCGCCTCGAGATACACGAACAGCTGTTTAGTGTTCCAATGGAAGAGTGGACTGAGATCTGCCGCGCGAAGGCTGATTCAGAAACACCAATGCAGCGATGAGTGTAAGCTAGCTGACCTGCAGTGATATCAAAGTTGACAAAAGCCAACTCCTGTTTGCTTTTGAAGTATCGTCTAGCATTTGCACGATAGCTAGGCGCGATAATGAGCAACAGTCGAGAGAATCATGTTCCCGATACTCTCACACTTTCACAGATGCTATATCTATGGTCCCCTTTGGGTCTGCACTGAATAAGAAAGACGAGAGTGCGATGGCGGCCAGCAGCGCCATCATGCACGAGGACAGAAAAGCGGATGCATTGTTAACTCGTGAGAGTACGTTGTGCATCTCGTCTGTTTTTGCGTCCAAAAGTCCAATTGGGAGGCTGTCGGTGTCACTCTCGTCGATAAAAATGCAAGAGTCCAAGCCCGAACGCGTCTTTGGAGTGACACGTACTGTATTTCGAGGAGTTGCCACAATTGAAAATGTTTGTGCATGATTGGCAGGGGCCTCCTTGGTTCATGGATTGAAGCGGGGCAAGCGAGTGAGCGGTAAGGTAAGTACTGTATTTGACTGTCAAAGACAGTATTGACAGGCACTGATTGCAAAATTCTGACAGAACCTCTCGGATGCCATCGCCAATGGTTTCAGATGCGAAACATGCGGCTCTCACTCGTTGCCGCTCTTTCCATTTCTGCTGCACATTTGCGAGTGCACCACAAGCACCGCTCGTATATCTCCGCTGTACCCGCGGATCCCATGTGTGCCCTCATTCTGTCGTGGTTGGTGCCGACCATCGCAAATCAAACGATATCCCAGTTAGTACGGCATTATGAGCGGTGGTGATACCAGCCGATCTCGCGAAATTCCCTTTGACCGCTTGCGGATTTGGTCCATGTATCGATGTGACTAATCTCACAATAAAGATTATCTGCGTCCTTTTATTTTGTTCCAACTATGGGCAAAAGGGTCAATACCTCCTCGGGTAGACATTTACTCACACACCTCGAGAATATCATGGACGTCCATATTGGTAGTTACCCGCAGATGGATCGCTAATCTGCAAGGAGGAAGTATGCCCCCATGACGTGAAAATGTTCTCACTCCGATGGCCTTCAGGTATATATTGGCCCGTATCTCAGCTCATTTCTTCACCCAGCATCCTTCCTCAGTATTCAAATCACTAAATATCATCTCTTCTTCTAAAGCATGGCCAAGGTCAACCTTTTGTTCACTGGTGCTACAGGTATTCACCATGTCTAGACAAGACATGGGCAGAGACTCACGATGCGCTTGTGACAGGCTACGTCGGAAGCTCTGTCCTCTCTGCGTTCTTGGACCACCCCCAGCGCGAGAGCCTTAACATTACCGCCCTCGTCCGCAATGCAGAGAAGGCTGAGAAGTTGAAGGCTTTTGGCATCAACGTCGTCGTTGGTGACCACACCGATGCTGTTCTCTTTGAGAAGCTAGCTTCCGAGACTGACTATCTCTTCGGTGTGGTGGGTATTGCACCGACCTTCTCGAGCTATGGAATATACTGACAAGGTCTAATAGGCCGACGCAGATAACCTCGCAGTTGCACAGGCTGCCTTGAACGGCTTGAAGAAACGCTTCCAAGCAACTGGTGTCGCACCCGCTTTCATTCACATTGTATGTTTCTCGCCCCTTGATAACACGCATGGAAGCTTATCGAACGCGCCTAGTCTGGAACAGGTGTTCTCGCTGATGATGCCAAGGGCAAATTCAGTGAGGTCGTCTACCACGACGATGACCCTGCCCACATCGAGACCCTCGACCCCAAGGCACTCCATAGAGATGTCGAGCTGCTTCTCGTTGCTGCAGACAAGGAGGGTTATGTCAAGACCTACATTGTTAGCCCCCCCACCATCTGGGGTCGCCCTCAAAACAAGCTTGCCAAGGCAGGCTTCACACATACGCTCTCCATCCAAGTACCTGCACTCATCAAGGTCTCCCTTGCCCGCGGAAGCGGTAGCTACGTCGGTGACGGCAAGAACATCTGGGACAACGTGAACGTAGACGACCGTAGGTCCTCATACACTAAGTGTTCTCCTCTCATATTCATGACCTGCCTTCTAGTCGGTATTTTCTACACCAAATTGTTTGACCACGTCAGGTCAAACTCCAATGCTGCTCACGGTCGTGAAGGCTTCTACTTTGCCCGTGCTGATGAGCACAGCCTGTACGACGTTGGCAAGGGCATCGCTGTGGCATTACACTCCCTCGGCAAAGTCAAAAGCCCCGAGCCAACAGCATTCAAGCAGGAGGAACTTGACCAGTTCTTTGGTGTGAGTAATGTTCCGCACTATTTCAAAAAAGAAAAGCGGCTTGACAGCGATGATCAGGGTTTCCAACGCTACTTTGGCTGCAATGCTCGTGCTAGGGGCAACCGTGCCCTTGCCACTGGCTGGAAGCCGACCAAGACGACAAAAGACTTTTTGGCGGGCTTCAAGGAGGAAGCCGAGGCCGTCCTCGCAAGCATGTAGATTTAATTCAAAAAGAGAACGCTGTGATATCTGTACAGTACTAAAGATAACCTGTACCAATTAGCCAAAATTGCAATTTATTTGAAGTCATGCTAGTGGTCATGTAACGACATGTGATAAATAATCCGACTCGGAAAATGAAGGCTAAGAGAGAGTCAAGATGACTTCTCCGCCAGCGCCACCAGCTCCCACACATTTACTTCGCTCGCATTCTTCGCCTATCAGTGCGCTTCATATTGCTGATAACAATGAACGAATCTATTCTGGAGACACTTCGGGCGCCGTCGTCGTCACGTCGACGCGCACCCTCCGTGCCATTGCGAAGTGGAGCGCACACAAAGAAGGAATTTTAGGCCTGGAAGAGTGGAATCGATATATCATCACGTCCGTACGAAAAAAAGTATTTACTTCAGGATTTGCCACATCAACTTACATGAATGATGTTCATGCGTTCTTCGTGCACGATTTACTGCGCATTGCATATCGTGTGCGAATAGACATGGGAGGGACAACAAGCTGAATGTATGGAATCGGATTGAAGAGCTACCCCCGTCAATGAGACTAGGCGGTACCGCCGCACTGCTAGATTTGCCGATTCCAGCTTTGTGTTACTCGTTAGACGTCAACGCGCTAAACTTTTGTCGGTTTTCGCTGTTAAGGTTGTCACCACCGCTCTCATCACCTCAAGAGGAAAGGGCCTTGATTGCAGTTCCTAATTTGATCGAGAGCTCTGCGGTGGGTTGTTCTAACCTTTTTCGAGTCTGAAGCTAACGACGCAAGATGTAGGCAGATATTTGGGCGTTGCACGGTTGTGACAGGATTCATGCGTCCATAGGTCAAGAACTGAACAGGCCAGACAACTCGGCTTCTGAATTCGGACCCAGAAATACGTATGGTGAGTCTACGCGCTATTCCTGCATGAAGGGGGTCGCACTCTTACCTGTTCTCTTGTCTGTGACCAGGAATCATCATGTCCATGCATCTTTATCTCGCAAATGCTGAAGCATCTTCATCGACGCCCGCCTGGCCTACGACCGACCTACGTCTGTTATGCGCTTATGAAAACGGAAGTGTGATACTTCGAAAGTATACTAGACCGGGAAAACTCAAGTCCGTAGAAGGCGCAGGTTGGGAGACCATTTGGAACATCAAACGCCACGCAGAATCAGGTATGTATCTCAAACTCACACATTGCATTCTTTCCAAGCTGATTTAACCGCATCAAAAAAAAAAGTCATGGCCATGCGCGTGTCGAGAACAAACGACTTTGCTCTGACCGTTTCAGCAGACCACATCGTTGGGAAATACAATCTCAAAGTGAGTCGTGCGCCCACTCAACTGTGGCCTCTCCTTAATTTCCATCTCATACCATATGTACTAGGATGAAATTGCCGAACCAGACAAGAGCTGCACAACGCACAGAACAAAACACCTAGGCAATGGATGCATAGCCATTCATGATGAAGGAAGGGTATGTGCTATCGGTGGATGGGACGGCAGGTAAGAGTATCACAGCACACAACCAGCACGCCATTCCTCCTCGACTCACATGCCCACGTTGGACCGCAAACAACAGAATTCGTCTCTACTCCACAAAATCGCTCAAGCCCCTCGGCACGCTCCGATACCACAAGACAGGATGTCAGGCGATCGAGTTTGCACACTGTCTCTACGGGGTCCCTAAATCGTCAGGGTCGGTCATGAGAAAAGAGGAGGACAAGGATAGTGGTAATGGTGGTGGTGGTGATGATGATGATGATGATGATGATGATGCAAAGGACCGAGTGGCCCGATCGAGATGGTTGGTATCTGGAGGGAAGGATCATAGGGTGTCCATCTGGGAAATGGTTGCTTTTGGCAGACGAGAACGTGTTGAACGCGGGAACGCGAAGGAGAGCGTGGATGAAAATATTGTGAATGAGGAAGAAGGCGACGGGTAAGTGATTGTATCAATCTGCTTCATCAGTGGCGTTCAGTAAATGGGGTTCGAGACGGGACTCGGGTTAAGAAAATGGATATTGCTAGGGTAGTGTCTTTACCTGAATGAGAGTCTTGAAGGCCCTTCGAATCCAGCAACGGTTTTTGCGATAATCGTGATTAAAATAAGATACAGATCAGGAAGGAAAGGACACATGTGCGCTCGAGTGCGCATGACAATCCACGTACTAGTCACCGGTAATTCAACAAATTAATGAGATGGGCAAATAGATCGGCGGAGGCTGGGAATGACAGGACGGCGGAGACTGATATGAAGAATAAATTATACAGAAATGTGGATATGTCAGGGGCCAATTGAGTCCAGCTAAGGAGGGAATAACGTCATATCAGGCCTGCAGCTCTCAAGTCTCTCGCTAGCCGGGCTTCTGCCAGAGCTTCCCTGTCGGGAATGACGACCACGTTACCATGCTCGTCGTATCGTATGCCACCCTCCTCTGAGGGCGTGGGTGTTGGAATGCCGAAAACATTTTCGAGGTTCCGTCGTACCAAGCGGTCTCTCTCAATGGCTTCAGCTGTTACCGGCGTCTGTGATTGGGAAGATCTAACTGAGCTTTCCCAGCGTTTGACGCGCCAAAAGCCAATAATGGAAGATATGAAGAGGAACCAGCCTGGTGACCACGTTAAAAATATAGTCAAAGGCATGTCTGGAACCACACGAACCAAGAGTCATAAAAAGGAATGCTAGCCAATCCCTCGAAGTGACGCCGAGCCCAGTGGTGTCATCAGGCATGGGGGCAGTATGAGTCTGGGTAATCAGTGCATCGGTGGCGTTTTGTGCATCCATGAATGCAGCCATACTGTCTGCGTCAACTGGAGGAGCGGGATTTTCCTGAGAGGCAATGACGCGCGAATAAAGTCCGTATTGGATCAAAGTGAGGCCAAGGCCTGCACGGGAGCCGTATTTTGCGGCATGGGAAGTATGAAGGAGATAAGTGAGGAAAAAGCCAACAAATTGGAAGAAGAATGAAACGGTGGCGTTGACGATAAAGATGAAGACCGAACCAGCTGGTAAGTCGTCGACGATGATGTCTGAGCCGGAAGGATTGGGGGGTGCATGAACGACGTTTTCCCAATAGGGTGGCACGGCATCAGCCTGAACCTCGGCGTAGGACTAGAAGAGATCAGACATACGGTGCGGGGGCGATGAGAGACCGGGAACAAAACTTACAGGTGGAACCTCCTTTTGGCTGTCTTCTGGAGCATAATGGACCTCACCATTGCCTGTTCTGATGACGCGGGCTACCTGGGGCTTTGCCATGACGTTGGCGAACACGCCGTCGTTGTCTGTGCCACCACCAACGACTCGAGTTGGATGTGACGGGTCAGAAGTGGAGACGCGAGAGTAATGTGTTGGTAAAAGGGCGCCGACAGCTCTACGAAAGAAGGAGGGTTGTGGCAGTGATTGATGTATAGGAGCGGCAGGCAACAAGCCATTGGTATTGCCATAGTCATTTGGGAGAGCCCTGGAGGAAGGTCGGGGAGGAGAGCCTGGCGGGGGGTAATCGTAGTCCCTTTCAAAATCGTAAGCGCCTGGGACGTGTTGCTGATGTGTTGGGGTTGCCTGGTCTGCTGGGGTGGCCCGAGTGATTAGACGGGTGGTGGGCGGAGTGTCATCGTCGTTGTCATCGTCGTTGTCAGAAGCAAAGGCATCATCGAGCTCGGCGTCGCGGTGGGCGCTGTGGGCGCTGTGGGAGGCAATGTTGAGGTAGCCATGGCGTGGAGATGGCATGTGAGAATGAAGCGAGAGGCTGTGAATTAGGGAATCAGTAAACAAGGAGATAACGCGTGACTGATTTGTCAGCGCATATACTCACCTGCTGAGCAAGATTTTGATAAAAAGTAAGCGCATATAGTCTACAGCTGACTTTTTTTGCATGTTGAATCGCACCAGAATGACACTGACCATCTCTGCGCTGCCTCTCGCACAGCCTACTCAGCTGCTCATCCACCAGCTCACCCCAGACATCCACACTCCTTCACCAGCCGAATTCAGGTCAAAGGTGCTCACATCCACGCCGAGCATCCAGCGTCGAGCCAGAGTGAGTCTGGTTGCCGCCAACGGTTGTGTGGCTGAAGCGCTGACTGCTCTCGCTGCAGCTTCTGTCTCCCCAAAGCCACTTTTCTTACGTAACCCCATTTCCACTCCCTTTCCCGTTTCAGATAGACGTGCCAGATCCTCATCCCTCTGGACAAGACCAGGCCAGCCTCATCGAGCAATGGCTCAGCACACGCGAGGCCATACACAAACAAGAACAACCCTCCGCTACCTCCTCTCCCCTCAGAAAATATTACCCCCACGACCGTGACCAGCCACGGATACTCATCGGCCTCTCCGAACATGCTTTGAGAGACTGTCTGCCTCACTTGGACGTCGGCGATGCGTTCGCAACACTGGGCACTCCCTCTCTCTCAGACCCATTTGGGGACGAGGGTGATCCATCTCCGTCAGACGTCAAACAGGCCGTCGACGCGCGTCAAGACCTCATAGACGTCCTCAGCGGCCATGCCGTCCTCATGTCAGACGAGTCCTCTGAAGAGCCAGAGAACCCTCGTACTGGCTTCGCTCCCTGGTCTCTGCGCTACAGCGGTCACCAGTTTGGAAATTGGGCCGGCCAGTTGGGTGACGGTCGTGCCATATCCATCTGTAGGTCCATCCGTTTGTTCATGCAATGGCAAACAGTTTTATATCAGTAGTGGCGACACCCCATCCATCCAACCCTGATGTCACCTACGAGCTTCAGCTCAAAGGGCCTGGGCGTACCCCCTTCTCCAGAGGCGCAGATGGACTTGCAGTCCTTCGCTCCTCGATCCGAGAATACCTCTGTTCAGAAGGCAAGTTTGGTTGCCTTTTACGCAGATAGTATTGCACCGTCTCTAAATGATGCGTAGCCATGAACGCGCTCTCTATACCCACTACTCGGGCTCTATCTCTCATCTCACTCCCTGCACTCCCTGTCCTCAGAGAGAGGGTAGAAACAGCTTGCATACTGACCCGCGTGGCACCATCTTTTCTTCGTATCGGCTCATTCGAGGCTTTCAATGGAACTTTGATGTCCTTTGGTGGAGCCGGACAACAGGAACCACATTGGGATGGCCTTCGCATCCTCGGTGAATGGGTTGCTAGACATGTTCTAAAGCTAAATATACCCCAAGGCGACTCATGGGGCAAGGCACTTGTCTTCGATGTCGCACAGCGAAACGCAAAAATGGTCGCGGCCTGGCAGGCTTATGGATTTATGCACGGCGTCATCAATACCGACAAGTACGTACACCTCAAATGTATAGCTATAACTGACAAGCTAACATTCCCACAAGCGTGTCTGTGCTAGGTTTGACCATTGACTACGGTGGGTTGAACGTATCGCACAAACTAGCACTCGTATTGAATTCTGTGCAGGCCCATACAGCTTCATGGACGTCTTTGATTCTTTCCACATTTGCAATCATTCGGATTCGGAAGGTCGGTACGCATACAAAGTGGGTACATTCCCTTGTCCTCGGAATACTTTCTGACATTCTTACAGTATCAACCTAACATGATGTAAGTATCTGGACTGCTCGAGCATGTCCCATATTCATTCAACCATCCTAGCGTGTATGCAATTAGGGCGCTCCATACTGTACTCGCTCCTCTCATTGGCGCAGAGGAGAGTCTTGGCGGAAAAGCCGTATCGCCAGGTTGGGCAGATGATGTATCACGGGAAACGCTGGATGAATGGCGCAAGAAGGGTCTGGAAATTAGGGATGAACTAGACAAGATGACGCAAGAGGTCATGTCCCAGGAATATGGACGCGTCATGCGCAAGGTATGTACCAGGCAGTGTTGCAGGCAGGCTCTCTACTCACCTACGTATAAAAAGCGCCTTGCGTTGCGACGAGAGGTGTCGAATGACGACTCGCAAATCTTTCGACCATTGTTGAATATCATGGAGAACCACAAACTAGATTTCCATTCCACTTTCCGGACAATCTGCAGCTTTAAACCATCCATGTTAACAGAATCTGAGGCAAAAGAAAACGGATCTCCACAGCTGCATAATCTCATTACCCGCATACTCGCTGTGACACCTGATCCAGAGCGCATGAACCATGGCCAAGCAACAAAGGACTTGTGCGAGTGGTTTGAAGCATATGCTCAGCGCGTTAAGAGTGAGAAGGAAGAATGGGGTGCGGATATGAATGCAGAGCGAGAAATGGCAGCAAAGGGTGCCAATCCGAGATTTGTGCCAAGGCAATGGTTGCTCGAGGAAGTAATCACAAAGGTTGAACGGGATGTGGACAGCGGGAAGAGGGTTCTCGCCAAGGTGTTGCATGCAAGTGTCCAGCCATTCACTTATCGGGGTTGTAGTGGAACTGATGCTTGGAACAAAGATGGCAGCTAATCCGTTCGAGCCGTGGGGCGCTGAAGATGACCATGACATTGATAGTGTTCAGCCAAGTCCCGAGGAGATGGAGGAAAGAAGATATTGTAGCCTGGGTGACAAGAGAATGCTTGGCTTCCAGTGCAGTTGCTCCAGTTGAACTTAGCGGTGCTTGTGGATGGCAGCGATGTAATTTACAGGGTGTATATCAAGGACGTATTTTTTTCTTGCTATGGGATACAGACGGAGAGATGCAATTTCACGGCACGGATGATACAAAAGCAGTAGTAGTTCATTTTATGTCAAGTACAATCACATTCTATGTTGCACTACCAAAGATCTGGTAGCGTCTGCAAATGCTAGGTCCAATCTCATCATACTGCGCCTTGGTATGACACGAGCTATAAAAGTCGGGAAGCGACGCCAGTAGAGATCCACCGAACCACACGGCGTATCTATTTATCATCAGAGTTAGACCCAGATTCTAGCTTCCTAGACATAAAAAGTTTGGAGATTTACCGCTGTCGTTTGTGAGAGATGACTTCGACCTCAACGCCTGACGACTAGAATGATGAAAGAATCTCGTCAACGTCAGTTATAGGGAGACAAATGCACAGAAGCCCACCTTCTGCAGACTTCCGCTTGCTAGTACGCTAGCGTCCAATCGACGATCAACGAGTTGCTTGAGATCACGCTTCAGTCGCTGGCCAAAGTGTTGGAACATGGTCGATCCTCCTGACAAGACAATGTTCTGAAACAATATCCAAGTCAGATTACCAAGGAGACAGACATTAAAGAAATAGGCGGCCTTTTCTTACCTTGTACAACCCGCGGCGAACGTCAATGGGTGATTGCTGGATGACATCGTCGACAATTTCTGGCAAGGGCGTGAGGAAATCGGAAGAGTATATCTCGGGGTTGAAAAAGATTTCAGGGGCGAGGAAACGTTCGTAGCCAACGTCGACCGCGTATTTCTAGCCTCGTCGTTCGTATCAGAAACGTCCCGGAGGGCAATTGTGCAATGGGCGACCACTCACGCGTCCCGTCACGCTATGCTCTCCCTCATACCGCTCAAAATACTTGTAAGGCTCCTCATCATATTTTCTAAACTCCCTCACAATGTCCTGGCAAACGTAGCTATAGTTCTCCTTAACCTTGCTCGCAACGCGGAGCTGGTCTTCCGGTGGGACAGCAGTCATCTCTCCACGCTCGCGCATCAGGTTGAGAACGAATTGGGTGATGTCGCGGCCGGCGATGGGAATGTGCTTGATAGCGCTTCCGATCACGTATCCTTCGGCGCAGGGAATGACGTGCGTCACGCCATCGCCAGAGTCAATCACTGTGCCGGTGAGCGTTCGGTCGGACTGGCGGTTTGATGTCCAGGAGGCGGCGAGTGCGAGAACGGCTTGGACGGCGATGTAGAGGCCCTTGATGTTGAACGACTCGAAGAAGATCTCGGCTGTCTGTTCCCGGTTTTCTGGGGGGTTGAGAGGGGGCTCGGTCTGTTCGTGTCTATTGAAAATGGAGATCATTATCTATAACAAAGGTGGCTCACCAAGAGGAAATAGTGATCTTCGGGTTCGGCTCGGAGGTATTTGAAGATGGTCTGTTCCCAGTACCGTTCCATGTAATCCCAGTTATCTATCATGCCATGGCGGATCGGGTAGTGAATGCCGTATCCGGGGGTCTTTGCGTTTGCTAACGCCTCATCGCCAATGAAGAAGTCTAGATCTTCGACGCCGCGTTTGGAGGCGAGATGACCTGGCTTGGTTGGCACAGAGGGAGCGCGCGATGTTTGTGTTGCGGATCCACGCGTTGCAATCGCAGTCGGAAACACGCTGAATTGGTGTTGATAATCATGAGCTTGAATGAGCTTGAATGAGAATGACCAGAGGTTAACTTGGCACGCACAATGAAGGGTCAGAATTTCCTGCAAACCTGGTAGGTTGATTATGTATTTCATCTCATACCTGACGCATTGAATAGACTTACCCTATCTTTGAGTAACCAGTACCATTGTCGCATATTATAGGTGCAAGTAAAGCCATACTATGAATTTATACGAAAGACTGCGTATTATCAGGCTAACAGACACTATAGATCATTTGTTTGGTTCGAGCCTCCGATCCAAACACACGAGCCCCCATCTTTCACAAACTTTCTGCGCCAACGGCATCGGTAAAGCCGACCTTTTCCTTTGCCTGCATTTTCATGTCAGCATAACCTTGGATGCAGGGCAGTTTGGAGGGAATGCACCTCTGCAATCAGATCATCTGCAATCTCCGGTAGTGATTCTAGGGTATCCTCTTCCCATGGAATCACCTGCCATCTGGTAGGCATATTTCCAATGCATAAACAAATATCTTCTGGCAGGTGTGCACCATACTCTGAATTGAAGAGACTCCGTACTTTGGACTCCTCTGGCAATGTCGTTTGTAATGATCTCATGTGTGATGTCTGAACTACGTACCGCTAGTCATATCTTCTAGCTGCTTTGCCATGCCTCTCACTATGTGATCTAGTGCTTCGCGGTATTGTCGTCTTCGGGCCATCTCTAAAAGCAACTTGTTATACGCTGTTTGGTATGACACGTATCGATCATGGAGTTGCTCAAGCGTGACGAGGTGTTGATGAAGGCCATTCAAATCTTCTTCACATTTTGCCTATGAAAACGGTGAGAACATTTATGATAAATGCGAGAAAAAATAGGGTGTCATACTTCCACGGTCTCCTGCGTATGCAACATCTCCGATATGATCTCTCCCAATTCATCTAGATCATCCAGGACGCGACTCAAATCCTCCATGTTTTTCTTGAGGTTCTCGAGAATGGACTGTAAATTATTGCTAAAGCATTCATTAGTTTCTGATGACAAGAGGTGCACGTAAGCTCACTGATTCAACTCAATGACCCTTAGGCTCTCCTCCAGTTCACCGATTATTGCCGGTAATTCTTCAGTATCCCTGTTCATATCTTGGCAAGCCGTGGATTAGCACATCTCACTTGAAAAATGACTTGGTTCACCTTCAATATCTTCCTCACTGAACACATCGGATTCCGGCCCCGTTTCACTCTCATGCAACGCATTGGCCATCTGTTCATAATGTCCAGTAAGATCTTCGAGGCGCACTGCCATGGACCCTTTCATTGCATCTTGAGATGCAAGGCATGATTGTGTAATGGGTACAGCGCTAGCTCGCTCCGAGCTTGTAGACGTAGAAATCGACTTGGGAATGAATCTGGAGTCCGATTTACTTGCGCCAGAGAAAATATCGGTTGGTATGGAGTTTCGTATTGACTCAATGGTTCCCTTCAGCGTCTCGGGGTATTGATCTGTCTGACCAAGCAAATCCTGAATAGTGAAAATCCGTCATTGGGAATTCGGTCTTCCAAAACTAATAAGCACCTACATCTAGCGCGACTCGTTCAGCATCTATTGTTTCCAATGCATCTTCTATAGCGCGATCATCCACAAAGTCTCGCAGAGTCTTCCAACGTGATCTGTCTTCCACGCGTTTCTTCCGGTCAACAGGGGAGCTCCTCCCTACTGTCATCACACTATGACCATTAAGTATGGGCGAGAGACTGATGCCGTTGTCCTTTTCGGGTTTCCTGTCAGACTGCACCGCATCCTCAACTACGGAATCTGAGTGTTGACTTCCGAATATTGATGAGTTGGCAGAAGTTTGATGAAAATCCGAAGGAACTATTTGGGCGCCGAGGGCGTCTAATACCTTGTCCAACGCGTCAGAATGCTTGACACGTAACGCATCCCACGACTAGTGTGAGGAGTCAGTTCTGTTGAAACAAATCATCTGGAAAAGCTAATATACGTACCTCGACTTGTCTACGTAAATGCGTGCGTTTATCCTCTATGCACTTTGCAATAGTCGAAGCCATCTTGAATGCCGGCTTCTGTCAGCAAATATCAACATAAATAGGTCCACCAGTGCATACTTTCAACTGTTCAACCACGGCAGCCGACAGCCATTTTACTCTGGCATCAAGCGCGAGGATGTCTACCGCAGACTGAGCAGATGCGCTGGACTGAGCATGAGCCTTAGAACACAGATGTTCGCCGTGCTGAAGCGCCTTCTTTGATTGGAGAACGAGAGAAACTAGGTGAGGCTGTTGCTGAGACCTTTGTTCTATGCTCATATTGGTATTGACCGTCGTGCCAGCTGAGCTGCAAGTATGCTCAAAGCGGTGAACGACGGCGAGGCTTCAACAATTCATACGGTCGGCCATATTTAGACCGAGACTCGTAACAGATGTGACATTTACCAAATCCAGTCGCATTTCTGTTTATTGAAACCACCACCAGAATTCATTACAAAATGTTATGTGAGTATACGACGCGAGGTGCACAGGACATTCCAAGTTTCAGAATCATTGATATAAATATCCAAGACGACGTTTCTGGTAGGGTTCCCTACATGTCCGAATCGCATTGACAACAATCTAGCCGTCCTGTCGCCTGGCCACCTATTCACGGCGCTCTATTGATCACTATATTGCGTCGGGTGTCAGGCGATTTCGCCATCCTTAGAAGCTTCGAATCGACGAATCCATGAAATGCTCGGATGTGGCCGAATTTCCCTTGGTGGTCTATGTCTTCGAGCGTATCTGATGAACGGATGGGAAGAACTGAGGCGGAGCTAAAATGGATGTGAGAGAAAAAAGTGACCATAAGCATCACATGCTGGTAACTGACTACGAAGTGACCTAGTGACCCCAGAAATATGACAATTGGAGATAGCCATGTAGGCGTCAGATGGTCTCTGTATCACAATCCGCTTACATGAGAAAGGACCCTTGACTCCTATCGATTAGTCACGCCCTGAAATTCTTGCAACCGGTGAGACTAGCCCAACCTGCTGAACGCCAGGTGGCGGTACTGCAACCGAGAAACCACTCAGAATTGTTTATATTAAAGTCAGTAACCAGTCTATTATGGTTGAAATAGAAACCGTCATCCGATGCCACTTCAATATTCAATTGTCAATCTCGAAAACGACAGTCAGCTTTATCGACATCCTTCCATAGAAGGTAGCGGCTTAAAAAACTATACATTCTGAAGATAGTACCTTTACCATAGTAATCCCATCAGCATCGACAAATTAATCACGAAGACTGCTGCTCGCGATATCTCCAATATGTGAGATGCCAATTTCCCCTGAAACAATGTAAAAGCCGAGGAGCAGAGGAGATTATCAATTGCCGTTTTAAAAGACCGGACTGGTATAACGCGGCATTGAGGCATCCTTCTGGCCCCCTGGTCGTTCTTGATATTTATGGGCATATACATGGCACATCGCGTTCCAATATCTTTCGATGATTTACCATTTCAAGGGAATCCGAGGAACAAGCGAGTCCAAAGGTATATAAGGTACCAGGGTAGGGCACGGGAGATCAGCTGTCTTCAGTATCCCTATCACTATCAGTAAATCTCCCTCAAAATGCCTAAGCTCTTGTTCACCGGCGCCACTGGTATGTAGATTAACGCTGGCCGAGCCATCGCCCGTGTTAGTGTTCACTGAGGGTCCTCTGGTAGGCTACATTGGAAGCTCTGCTCTATCCGCATTTTTGGAACACCCGGACCATAAAAACTTTGATATTACTGTCCTAGTCCGCAATGCCGAGAAGGGAGAGAAGCTAAAGACTCTTGGTATCAATGTTGTCATTGGTTCTCACCTCGACGGACCTCTTTTTGAAAAGCTGTGCTCTGAGACGGACTATCTCATTGCTGCTGTGAGCATTAGTTAAACAAGTTGATCAACTAATGCTGGTTCCTTATAATACTCCTAGGCTGATTCTGATCACCCCGATGCCGCCTCCAACGCCTTGAGGGGGTTGAAAAAGCGATTTGAGGCCACTGGCGTCCCTCCCGTTTTCATCCACACAGTACGTTATTTTCCAAGCTAATCTTGCCATCTTGAGCCCGATCTGACAGTCACCTAGTCAGGAACTGGTGAGTTGTCTGTACGATCGATGTTCCAGAGGAGACCCTGAATACCCGGAAGGCGTCCTTGCTGATAATGCTATGGGTGCCTTCAAGTCTGATGTTATCTGGCACGATGACGACCCGGATCAAATTGAGACACTCGAACCCACAGCACTTCACAGGGATGTTGAGTTGATGGTCCTTGATGCTGACAAACAAGGTGAGTGAGTTCGGTGAGTATGGGTTCAACAAGGAAGCTAACGGCGTGTTCTTGGAAGGTTACGCCAAAGTCTACATCATCAGCCCTCCCACCATCTGGGGTCAACCAACTCACAAAGTCGCCCAGCTTGGAAGTACGCACCGTCATTCCCATCAGATTCCCCTTCTCATCAGGACCTCCCTCGCTCGTGGCAATGGTGGTATCATCAACGATGCCAAGAACGTTTGGGACAATGTAAACACTGACGAACGTACGTATGATTCAAGGTTCACTGCCGCATACAATTTGGTAACGAGACGCACGTTTCTCAGTTGGTCTTCTCTACACCGGCGTGTTTGATGCTAGCATCCGCAACCCCGACGCCGGGCACGGCCGTGATGGTATCTATTTCGCTCGCGCCGATGAATATCAATGGTCGGATTTGAGCAAGGCTGTCGCACAGGCATTGTATGACCTTGGCAAGGGCAAGAGCCCCGAGCCCACAAAATTCACTCAGGAGGAGCTTGAATCATACTTTGGCGTGAGTGTTGTGCTCGCAGATTGTCGCAAAAGCGTGTTGACAAGTGGGTTGATGACCTAGTTTGTTCAACGGTTTCTTGGTTGCAACTCTCGCTCTTCTGCCAAGCGCGCCTTGTCTACTGGCTGGAACCCAAAGAAGACGACGAAGGACATGTTGGCGAGCATCAAAGCCGAAGTTGAGGCTATCCTTGCGAGTCAATAAAGTATCGATGTAATGGTAACTGCGGCTTTGTATTTTATGTTATATTGAGAATGCAAGACAAGACTATGGCTTGGCAAGATAAATATAGAAAGGGCGGTAATTGAATGCAAATCACATACAAACAGTGATCCACCTCTTCTCTCGATGCATGGGATTACTGACGTGGAGAAAAGCGCAGTTGAAACTGCGGTCAAGTGCGCAAATGATTTGTCTTTCTTGTTTTGACTTACTATTATCCTGACATGAGCTAAACCCCCCCCTCTCTTGCCTCTCAACCAGTCCGCCTCTGACTGCCGCTCTCCCTCCCCTTCTGCCCCGGGCCCACCCACTGCCGCACTACAAGTCTATCCCGTCAAGTAATCGCGTACTGGTTGGGGTAGCTTGTCCGCAAATAACGCCATCCTGACCACCGGTTTTGCTTTCAACGTCGCGCCCACATATTTGCATCCCAGTTCCAGTACCACGAATAATGCCATTCCTTCAGATTCATGCAAACCACTGCCAGTAACTGATAAATGAGACCTCGGATCAAACTGTATAAATCGCGTGTCATTCTGGAAAAGCATATTGCACAACTACACGGTAGGTTTGATATGCTCAACGACTCTCCCAATCTGCGCAAGCACTCCCGGCCACACCTTCGTTGTCACGTACCCTCCGCTCGGCTGAAGGGCCTTATCAGGCCAGAATTGAATTTGGCAATCTGTCCCAACGACCTCCACCACCATGATCAACCTCTTTCCATCACTGATACCAGAGCTTAAATTCTGACCCGATACATTAGCCCAGGTTCCTCCGTCCATGGCTTGCGCCAACTGAATACTACTGTCGGGTCGGTAAATTATCAAATCGGGCAGACCTTGTTTGTCAACCCTGATTCTGATCGATCGATTTAAATCAGGGCTTGTCGACAAGGGGATGAGGTCTCCGTCGGTGAAATAATCGGAGCTCCGGATGTAATCACTGAGTGGGTGGTCGGTGTCGTTTGGTAGGAGCTTGTGCTCTTTGCTGCTAACGAAATTCTTGTACTCGACCGTGACGTTGGTCTTGTTGAGAATGTCTACGATGTAGTACTTGTCTGCGAAACTCATGATGTAGTAAGAACGACTAGGATGAAATCAGCTCAGAGGTAAATGCCAAGGTTGTACAAAATTACCTGTGTCGAGCGAACAATCTCAGGAGAAAGATAGGAAGTTGAGAAGAAGGTATTCCAAGTTGTTGATGAGCTGGCACTGAACGGTAATGGTGTTAGGTAGATTGCTGGATCTCTGATTTTATAAACGACCTAAGCGCTATCATACTCAAACAAGAGACAAGCTCAAAATCACATGTGCCCATGTGAGCCTGCTATCACATCATGATGTTCAGTCCCTAAAATTCAAGGGTGCGTAGAAGCCTGTCAGCTGGGGCTAAGTACAGACATGAATTTGAAGAGATGTGCGATCATTTGTATGGAACAGATGGCAACTTCAACAATGACCCGCTCAATTTCCCTGGGCTCTGCCAGTTACTCCTTTCAATCGTACGATGATTGCCCAGTCAAAGTCTTCTGATCTTCTGGCTTCGATTGACGAGAGTACTGCGCTTTGCCTTGCTTGCTCGTCGTCTATACCTCCAGCAATTATAAGGAGGCAAAAGCAGAGACTCCAGGGCGGCTGTGACGCAAAGGCGGATTCCGAAGAGGTGCTCTTTACCAACTGCTGTGAAAGACCAATATGCCCCTCCTGCGTCACGACGAACCCAAGGCTTGGACAATATGATCCTTGCCTTCACTGCTTGGGCGGCGTGGATGTAATTGGATTGAGCCAACAGAAGGTTGCGTTGACTCAGAGTGTATCTCACGTCGTTACGCAGGACCAGGATGTGTTCATCCTTGGAGAAGACGAAGACGACCAGAATGAAGATGGAGAGGAAAAATCTTTACCTGAGACGGCGCCTCCACCATATGAAGAACCTGTACAAGATACGTCACCCACAGTCGCAGTCGGAGACTTTCATGAGTTAAGGGAACCGGCGCCCGTGAAATATTACCTATCCCGGGGAGACAGATTACAAGGGATCGCTCTACGCTTTGGGGTAAATGTAGGGGTCAGATATTGTTCTTTGCGTTACGGCACTAAATCTGTGTGCTACAGGGACATGAATTATGTCGCATGAACAAATTACCACCAAGTACGCTCAACACTACTCCTCATCTGCTACACACGAGGACGTTCATTCTGCTACCACCTTCAAACACAAAGGCGAGAGAGGCGGTTGATCGCATGTCTGGAGAAGACGCTGAACGGAAGGTGATTATAGAGCGCGAACGAGCGGTGAAGAAACTACAAATGGTGACAAAGGAGGTAGACTGGAGGATTGCGAAAGCTTATGTGGCGCTGGCAGAAGAGGAAGGCGAAGCGGAGGAGCTGCAGAGGAAGACCAAAGAGAATGGGGAGTCGTCGTCGTCGACGACGACGACGCTGTCGAGGGCGGCGATTGAGCTATACGTGGAGGACAGCGAATGGGAGGAGACGCATGCGGGTCGCCGTTTGATTAGATAAGAGATTGAATGCGGGTTCTCGGCATAGCGGCAAGAGGTTTCCGTGTTGGTGACGTACACCAAACATACCAAGAATAACTTGACCGCATATAAGCAAACTCACACCACCACAATGTCTCGTTTTCTTCCCTTGCACACCGCATCATGTCTCTCACAGAAAAATCTGACTCTGACTTGGAAAGCCAACTTGACGACAAGCAAAAGGTACATCACCAGGAGCATGTCGCAGGGACGGTTCATAAAAAGTCATGGCACGTCAAGCTCCATTTTCGACATCCATTTCATTCATTTAATATATTCATCCCTTGATGCAGGTTATCATATATTCCCTTCGCTTCAAGGAGCCCACCTCCACCTCCTAAACCATCAATAGACGATGCCAGTCTTATACCAGAATCCTCTGCGAGCTTCTTCAGCATCCTGACTTTCAGCTGGATCACCCCGCTATTGTCGCTAGGTTATGCCCGGCCGTTGGAAGCTTCGGACCTTTATAAACTACAGGACCATCGGAGCGCAGCACGCATTGCGTTGCTCATTAACGAGTCGTTTGATCGTCGTACTAGAGAGGCTGCAGAATACAATGCTCGACTTGCGAATGGCCAGATTTCGCCTGGACTGAAGGCTGTATGGTGGCGGCTAACAGGGAAAAGGAAGGAGCGCGAGAAAAGATGGAGAGAGGTAGATGGTCGGAAGAAGGCGAGTCTAGTCCGGGCTATGAATGACAGCATCAAGTATTGGTTTTGGCTCGGTGGTTTTTTCAAAGTCATTGGTGACATTGCTCAGATTATGACTCCATTGCTTGTCAAGGTGGTTCTTTTCGCCGCAAAGAAGCCCGTTTGTTATAGATTAACCATGACATTAGGCCATTATACACTTTGCCTCCGAATCCTATTACGGACACAGATCTGGGATTAATGCTATACCCCCAATAGGTAAAGGTATTGGACTGGTTTTTGGCCTGCTTGCATTGCAGGTTATATCTTCACTATGTTCGCAGCACTTTTTCTATCGTGCGTTGTCTACGGGGGTGCTGTTACGCAGCGGGTTAATAACGGCGATTTATACCCGTTCCTTACGCCTGTCCTCGAGAGCACGGTCGACACTCACGAACGGAAAACTGGTCAATCACATCTCAACGGATGTTTCCCGTATCGACTTTTGTTGCGGCTTCTTTCATATGGTAGTTTCTCCTGTTAGTCGTATCAAATTATCACTAACAGTTCACCAGGCCTGGTCCGCGCCTATCCAGTTGATAATATGCCTCGTATTACTTCTCATAAATCTTGGTCCATCCGCTCTCGCCGGATTTGCTTTCTTTATTGTAGTGACACCGCCTCAAACAATAGTCATGAAGCGTTTATTCGCGTTACGACGAAAAAGTATGATGTGGACAGATAAAAGGGCTAAGCTTCTACAAGAGTTGCTGGGTGGTATGAAAGTGATCAAGTTCTTTACATGGGAGATTCCGTTCTTGCAAAGAATTTTTGATTATAGAAGGAAAGAAATGGCCTACATCCGCTCCTTGTTGTTAATCAGATCAGCAAATAATGCTGTAGCAATGAGTATGCCAGTCTTGGCCTCTGTGCTCGCTTTCGTCACATACTCCGCGACGGGCCATGCACTTCATGCGGCAGATATCTTTGCCTCGTTGGCGTTGTTCAATCTGCTGAGATTTCCCCTCATGTTCTTGCGTACGTGCTCTACCATCCATCGTCGAACCGTTTTTTTATGCTTGTCATTTAGCCATATCGTTCAGCGCGATTACTGATGCAGCAAATGCCACCTCACGTCTTTATGGAGTGTTTGAGGCGGAGCTGTTGGGAGAGACGCATGAAGTAGACGAGTCCCTCGACGTAGCCTTGGACGCAAAAAATGCATCTTGGACTTGGGATGCGTCCCCTCCCAACCAGGAAGTTAACGAAAAAGACAAGTCGATGAAATCCGTCGATAGACGCCCTTCCACGAGGCATGCAAAGAAAAAATGGTTGAAACAGGATGCCAAGGGACAGAGCGCTCGTGTTCCAGATAGTGCCGAAGCAGGGGTCTTCAAGGTGTCGGATGTAACGCTCAGGATTCCGTGGGGAAAGCTCGTTGCGATCGTGGGCCCTGTCGGGAGTGGCAAGACATCACTGCTACAAGGTTTAATCGGTGAGATGAGAAAAACGTCGGGCAACGTTACTTTTGGAGGGTCGATGAGTTATTGCCCCCAGAGTGCCTGGATACAGGCAAGTGCACCCTCGCAACTATATGTTATCAGTGGTGCTGAACGTTTCATAGAACGCTACGATTAGAGAGAATGTTTGTTTTGGGCGACCGTTTGAGGCGGAGAGATACTGGAAAGCGATCAAAGATTCGTGTTTGGAACCTGATCTTGAGATGTTACCCAACGGTGATTTGACAGAGGTCGGAGAAAAGGCAAGTTATGCGGTACCACGGTCAAAGGGTGAAATTTGACGTGACTACTTCAGGGAATCTCCCTTTCTGGGGGACAGAAGCAGCGACTGAATATCTGCCGTGCAATTTACCGCGATGCTGATATACAAATATTTGATGTAAAGCCCTCCTTTTTACCGCGGTCAAAGCGCTGAGTTTCAGTGCAGGATCCATTGTCTGCGTTGGATGCACACGTAGGAAAAGCTGTTTTCCAGAACGTGCTTCATAATGCAAACTCGGAAAAGACTCGCATTTTGGTTACTCATGCCCTGCATTTTCTTTCCCAAGTTGATTACGTCTATGTCATTGCGGATGGACGAATAACAGAGGATGGAACGTATGCGGATCTTATGGCAACCGAAGGAGACTTTGCACAATTCATGCACGAGTTTGGAGGAAAAGAAGAGGAAGATAAAGAAAAGGACGAGAAAGAAGAGGCAGACACGATTGAAGATAGTAACATAACCAGCAAGGAGGAAGAAACTGATCAGAAAAGGCAAGACACTGCTCCTGGCCCAGGCGTCATGCAGGCTGAAGAAAGGAACACCGGCGCCGTCAAGTGGGAAGTGTACAAGACGTATTCAGTTGCTGGTAGGGGAAGCATTGTCCTTCCAATGCTGTTCCTTTCCCTGGTACTCTTGCAAGGGGCAACCGTGATGTCTTCCTATTGGTAAGAGCCACTGTGGCGTTGTCCAAATTTTCTCATGAGCTTTTGAAGGTTGGTCTACTGGCAAGAGCGCAAGTGGCCTCGACCCCAAGGATTCTATGTGAGTGATTGTCTCACATACTAAATTCCGGAAACCCAAGGTTGCTACCATCAGATGGGTCTGTATGCATTTCTGGGAGTGTTTCAAGCATTTGCATCCTTTCTCATGGGCGGCGCCTTTGCAATGTTGACATACTTTGCATCGCAACGCTTACACAAGGCAAGTGAGTTCACATCGCTAATCACGGAAAGTTTCAATCGAGTACATACAGGACGCCATTGGGCGTGTAATGCAGGCACCCATGTCATTTTTTGAGACCACGGTATGCTTACCTGTGTTCCGTCTTGATACGCTTCTTATCATTTTTACAGCCTTTAGGTCGAATTATGAACAGATTTTCTAAAGGTTTGCAATACCCTGAGGCACATGCAAACTTGAACTCAACTACTTGCAGACATAGACACCATTGACAATATGCTAGGCGGTATCTACATATCTTCTTTGGCGCCACGAGGGTAATGAGATTGATCAACTAATTTATAGACTCCCTGCGTATGTTCGCTGCGACAGTATCGTCCATCCTAGGAGCAGTCATACTAATTTCTATCGTGTTGCCATGGTTCCTCATTGGCGTTGCCTGCATCTTGGTTGTATATATATGGGCGGCCATCTTTTACCGAGCAAGCGCTAGGGAATTGAAGGTGGGCGCTTACTCACGCCAACAATTACTTGGGACTGATATGTGATATCCACTTAAGCGGTTAGGTATGTCCGTTGGCGAGCAACATCAGCCAGGTATAACCAACCCTCAGATGCCATTTTGCGGTCCTCTCTCTATTCCCACTTCTCCGAGAGTTTGTCGGGGCTAGCAACGATCAGAGCATATGGTGAAGTCGAAAGGTTCCGAATGGAAAATGAAACGAAAGTCAACGTCGAGAACCGGTAGGTCTTCGGCACTTTTGTTACGATATTCGGCGGGCTTATTATCCATAATCAGAGCTTATTGGCTGACTGTCACGAACCAGGTTGCCCAGATTTCAACTTCATGTTCAACTTATTGACGTAAAATTTAGAGGTGGCTTGGTACTCGGTTAGATTTTCTGGGGGCTATCCTCACGTTTATCGTCGGGATGCTTGCTGTCGGTACCCGGTTTACAATTTCGCCTGCGCAAACTGGTTTGGTCCTATCTTATATATTGAGCGTCCAACAAGCGTGAGCGATTTGAACCGTGGCATATTGTCATATAACCTTATACACGTCTTTAAATAGCTTTGGATGGCTCGTTCGACAGAGCGCCGAAGTTGAAAATAATATGAACTCAGTGGAGCGCATTGTTCATTATGCTACTAAGATCGAGCAGGAAGCTCCGTATGACCTACCCGCTGCTAAGCCCCCCACCTCTTGGCCCACAGAAGGATGCGTCGAGTTGGAAAATGTGGTACTGTCTTACCGGCCTGAACTACCTCCAGTCTTGAAAGGTGAATTCTTTGCGGAGCTCTAAAGAACCTTCCTAAACTTGAGTTTTAGGCATCACGATGACCGTCAATGCTGGCGAAAAAATAGGCATTGTCGGGAGGTAAGCTCACTGATGACCGAGCGACGTGTTTCATAATACTCATGACTGGGCAGGACTGGAGCGGGCAAAAGCTCAATAATGACAGGTTTGAAACACCCGCATCCAGTATAATACTGAACACCATTGATTAATCGTTGCGCAAAGCTTTGTACAGGCTTGTGGAACTGTCCTCTGGGTCAATACATATCGATGGTGTTGACATTTCGAAAGTTGGCCTAACTGATTTAAGGAAAGGGCTCGCAATTATTCCTCAGGATCCCGTAAGTGAATCATAGTGCATCCCGATTGACAAATCTCTAACATGTATCCGGCATAGCTACTCTGTGAGAACATGCTATTCCGTGTAATTCTTTTCACACTAATCGGCAATAGTTTCTGGAACGTTGAGAACGAATCTTGATCCTTTCGGGCAACATGATGATGCCAAGCTGTGGGATGCCTTGAAGCGCTCTTACCTCGTTGATAACGATAAACATGTTACCTCTCATACTTCATCGGATGACGATACGGAACATGATGTACACACGCCCACAAACCGTTTCACCCTTGACAGTGCCATAGATGACGAGGGTGCGAACCTCTCCATTGGGCAGGTATGATTTTCTTGGAGTTGCACGTTGAAGTGAAGATTAGCTTATTCGCACCCGCATAGCGTTCACTAGTTTCGCTTGCAAGAGCTCTAGTCAAGGACACGAGGATTATTATTCTTGATGAAGCAACTGGTAGGGTCATCTACGCCTCAGTCCTTTTTGACACTCTGACAGATGCGTGTTTGTGTAGCATCTGTTGACTATGAAACTGATCGCAAGATCCAGGATACAATTGCCTGTGAATTCAAAGATCATACTATTCTGTGTATTGCCCGTACGTTTCATGTTGTGTTTGGGTCACTACGATTTGATATCACGTCATCTGTCAGACCGCCTTCGGACAATCATTTCTTATGACCGAATATGCGTTCTTGACGCGGGTCAAATAGCTGTGAGTACTCATTACATCTCGGACGAGATCAGGACTCAATCCATGCAGGAATTTGATACACCAGAACGATTGTATAACATTTCAAACGGTATTTTCAGAGGCATGTGCGACCGCTCCTCCATCACATTAGGTGATATCAAATTGGCATCAACAAAAGCATTGGAGGCATATGATGGACATTAAAACATAATTTAATTGCAGCGCCAGCTGCAATGAGTCAGTACAGAGAAAAAAGCATGATTAACATTAGTTTCACAGCATGTACGCGAGATATGAGAGACAACAACAGGAAAGTATGAATGCGATAAAAAGACAAGAGGATGAAATGCAATGAGAAGAGAGGAATCCGGATCAGTCCACTGTAAACAATTTCTTGAGATAATCTCCTGCGGCTTGCTTCACGGAAGCATCCACGATTGGATTTCCAAGCAATTCCTAAGGGGTTCGGTTCAGCTGCACGGCATTGCATGTGATTGCCGCGACGACTTACAATTGCGCGGTCGGCCTTTTGCTTGGTATTTGCGGTTTGTTTGTTGTGTTCAAATTCGGCCGCTTCCCGTTCCATTTTCAACCGTTCCATTTCTCTCCTCTGAGCGCTTTCCTTTTCCTCCCTTTCCTCTCGCCTACGCATATATTCCAACTTCATCTTTCCGGTCTGAGTCTGCACCTGCAGAAATTGTAGATAGGTATGCAGCATCCCTTGTGTTATCGGAATATGTACGATCGATTGGTCAGAGGCGGGCGCTGTGGAGGAGGAAGGTGGACTGGGTTGGGTCGGGCCGCCGGCAGCCGCGGATGGTGAAGTCGGTAGTGGTGGAATGTCTCGCAAGTTTTGGGGGTTGATGAATGTGATGGGGTGAGAACGGTCGTTTGTGAGGCCATTTATGCCGTTAGGCATTTGTATGGGATCGGCCGAGGTGAAATCAATGGGTTGCTGGTCGTCGTCGGCATCGGCGTCGTCCATGGCACCAGACGTCGGTGCTCCTTGGCCATTGGTGCGCGATTGGACTGGTCTGGTTGTTGCCGGATCACCATGCCATCTGTGTTCATTGTCAAAATTGCATCGAGGCAACCAACAATCTGGAAAACTTGTTTTATACCTCCGGTAGAAAAGATCGTACCAACCGACACGATGCCAATGATCAATCGTTCTTGCAGTGATGTTGCCGACGTCGCATCCTGCTTTGCGCGCCGCTTGTAGTCTCCGCTCGTATTCCCGAAGGCGGTCAGCCTCTGGAAGACCTGTAATGGAGCCGCCACCGGTGTGAGCATGAAAGGACTCGAACGCGTAAATCTGTTTGAAAAGATTGAAATTGCGTTCATAGCAACCCTTGAGAGCTTGATATGTCTTCTTGCTGCCAAACACTTCCGTGGAGCACTGTCAAGTGGCAAGTAGACATGGGCTTGAAATGAATCCGACATCAATGACGCGTGGCACCCACCTCACGCAAGCATGAGTTTTTGGTTGCCCTGAGAGAATTCCAATGGTCATCTTGGCCTGGTCCCATGAGCCAGTTGAAGAGTTTTGATTTTTCCTCGTCGGTCCAATGCTTGGCACCTTGCGCCCCGGAATCCAAGTCAAAGTCGGTGCCATCGTCGCCCTCGCGTCTCCTTTTGACGACTTGGGCGCCAATCACACCGTCTGCCTGTTTACGCTTGATGCCAGGCGAGGCTTGTCCGGGGGGCACGGTGAAAAGCGGGGAATGCGAAGACGAGGCGCCAGGATGTGTTTGGGATGGAGCTGCAGTGTGTTGTAGGCTTGGCGGTGTGGTTGATAAATGACGGTAATTATCCGTACCGCGATTATAGCCGGCTGGCCCTGGGCCGACAGTACCAGGAAGATGGGTGCCCAAGGCCTGGCCTAAGCTCTGATGAGTTTGAAAGGGCGTCTTGGGAAGAGAGAGAGATGGATGAGAATGGGTCTGTGAGAGAAAAGCAAAGGGACGTACTGAGCCATTGCTGTCGAGATTGGAGTCTCGACGTTCAGGCATGGGCATATGGCCGTATTGCATGGTTGATTCACTGGATCATGGTTGTAAGCAATACATGATGCAAACTCTGAGGCTGTACATACTTTTGTACCTGCGAGTCCATCCAGTCAACTGAACCACCTCGCAGAACGGGTCAGCTCTGTGTGCGAACGAGTCGGATGACTCTCTCTCTCGGAATGGTTCGCACCCGGCTCGCATCCTTTGTTGTCTCCACACGCCCTTGACAAACACCACCACTGGCCCATTAACGCTCTATTATACTGCTGGTACTATACTACTTGTAATGTACATTGGTATACGTGTATATAATATATATACACCACCCTTATGCTCCCTCTTCTACATCCGACTCCCCATCCGCATCCTTTTCGCAATCCTCCTCTTCCCCCTCCATTCCACATACCATCATCCCCCTCCTTTCTTCACTCGCTTCCATAAGCACCTTGACATCATCCCCGCCAAACAACGTATCATCACTTGGCACACTATGATGACCGGTAGAGATCGTAAGCGGTGTACCAATATCCTCCGACTTGATGACCGAATCCCCGTTCATAGAGACAATCGGCTTGCGTTTCTGTGCTTGTTGCTTCTCACCAACCAGTTCGTTGTATGGTACGACTCGCAATTTCGACTCGTGGGTGTGGGTAACCGCAGCCCTGCGCAGAGATTTCTCGCCTCCTTCATCTTTCCCATTCACCCTGTCGACGTGGCTTCGTACTCTTGCCATTTCCAGTTCCTCTTCCAAAGGCTCATCAAAAATGGCGGCAGCTACTGAGACGGCAGCCATTGGTGTGGGAGCATCCTCTATTTCTGATGACGACGACTCGTATCTTCTCCGTTTTCTAGAAGACAGGCGTGGGGTCAGATACGAGCCATCGTTTCCCCCCCTCGTCTGCCGCTGCAATTGGTCATCAATCACCTCAACGCCGAGCCCCCGACTAGTCGGACGGCCTCGAGATCTATCACTATTGTCAATTGCAGGACCTGCACCATTCCTTTGACCCCTTGGACTCTCTAATGATGTGACCGCGATCGCTTGAGCAGAATGCGTCCGAAGGAGCCGCCTCGGTGTATCTTGCAGCGTCGGCTGCTTGATAGGAGATTTGCTCTTTGACCGAGTTTGTCGAACAGCGACGGCTGCTTGTACCTCGTCACGCACATTCTCAGAGACTGATCTCAGCGATTCTGGAGGCATACTGCTGGACACCCCGTCCACCGAGTCATTCAATTCAGTTCCGTTGGGAGCAGCGAGGGTAGCAGTCTCTGCCTTTGTGGTCCTAGATAAAACGTATGGGCTCCATTGGAGCTTCTCTGGTCGGAGCTTGACATAACCTTTTGCTTCCCAATCATTGAGAAACTCGTCCACTTGTTGCCGATCCCAGCAAATTTCATAATGCTTGGGTGGGATGAAGGGTCCCTTCGTCACATCTTGTTCTTTATCGTTCGTCAAGGTACGCTGAAGATGCCTCCTCGCAACTCCGTTCTTCCTTCCTTTGGGAAATTTGATCGATTGTCCTGGAGATGGTCTAATTGGGGACGGTGTTGGTGGCCGATACGAAATCGTGTCCTGTTGGACAAGCGTATTATAGACATCCTCAACGGTCATTGCTGTAGCATCACTTATGTCTGGTTCAAGGAAAATCAGCTCAAGCGGCATAAAATCATGGGAGTCTATTCTATCACCTTCAAGCTTTGGATGATCTGGGGCCGTCTGCAAGTACTTCAAGACAGCTAGCGTCCAATACTTCTTGTATCCCAATGCTCCCAATGCTGAGAGTGGTTTCTCAGGTGATCCCAGTCTTTGCTCCTTTTTGGAAAGTAGGTAGCCTGATGTAGTTGATTAAGGCATCAACGAAACTGAGGACGGGGGTGACGTACTAAAATCAATGAGCAGATTTCCCCATCCCTGCCGCTGCCTAACTGGAAGAGTCATGATGCAACTGACGTTGTAGTCCTTTGGGCTCCTCTTCTCTTTGCTGAAATAACCTACGAAACGAGCGCCAATATCATCCACCTCAGTAATGACGTAGAACAAAAATGGTTCAACATCGTAGAAAAGTGATTTGTGATCAAGAAACATTTTTGAGAGTAGACAGAGATTCTGGCAATAGATCTGTAACAGCCCTGAGTATTGTGCGGCAGCAATGACGAATGGTGTGACATACTTTATTCTTCCGCCCGTCAACCTCAAATATAGATACATTTTCGTCTCTGTAGATCTCATCACCAGGCGGATGCCGAGCTTTACATTTGAGCTGGTGAAATTGAAATCAATATCAGCTTACTCGCGTGATAGTGCGGACCTACCCGATGCCGCACAGCGCCGAACTTGCTCTTCATATATTTGAGGCAGAATTCACATATCCAAAGTCTCCCATCCGGTATTGCTGCGTATTCTTCAGGGAAAGGGGCGTCATACCATGTCTGGATATCATGTTCACCAAAACGTATGGTTCGTATGCGCAGTTTCGACGGGTCAGTGTGGGTGAGCGGTGTAGTAGGTGCAGGGGATATCGAAGTGTCTATCATTAGGGCAGAAGTGGAAGCATGCTGTGATGCAGCTGATCGTAATGGTCGTGAAGGACCAGCATGCGGCAAATCAGAGGCTTCAGATGTCTGCGATGTACTCTGAATTGGTGCAGGCGGCGCCAATTTTGCCTACAAATAAACTCAGTGACCATCATGCATCCGCCACCAGGAACTCACCTCAGCGAGGATACGACTCCGCTCGAAAAGCTGTTTGTCAATTTCTCTCACTGATGTTTTAGACGTATCTCTGTCTTCCGCAGCGAGGATGTCGTCGAACATGCCTTTCGGAGGCTCTTCTTCATCACGATCCCTGCGTTTGCCCTTTTGTGGAGGTAGTCGTAGTCGGACTTTGGGTAGAGCCGGTGATGATACCCTCAGCCTCA
Source organism: Amanita inopinata Kibby_2008 (assembly GCA_001691775.3). Lineage (NCBI taxonomy): Eukaryota > Fungi > Basidiomycota > Agaricomycetes > Agaricales > Amanitaceae > Amanita > Amanita inopinata. The sequence continues at coordinate 197,087 of JNHW02000010.1, read as the reverse complement.
TGCGTTTCGTGGTGGATGCCGGCGAATCCATCGTCCCACTGGCATGCGTGCCAATAGCCTTGGCCGGTCGCCCTTTTGTTCTCTGTGTGCTCTTCGGTCGCGTCCGTGTCTTGGACACTGCAGGCGTCACATCGACTTCCATATCCTCTTCAGAGTCGGATTCGTCTGTCGAAACGACGACAACTGTGGCCTTTCCCTTTCCTTTTGAAGCTGCGCCGTCAACCTGCATGGCGGTTGTAGAACAGGATGCCACGGAAGATTCTCTGCTTTGTTGGTGCATGTCAACACCTTGAATGCCATAAACATCAGGCGGAAGAGGTAACGTCTGCGCAACAGGAAGAAGTAATGGGCATTGAGGACAATGCCATCTACCTGTCGGCGCTTCCTGTATCGGTGGATCTATGCAGTCCATATGCCATCCTGTGTATTCAAGCTTGAGATTAGCATTTTTCTATATAGAGGAAATCGCTAACCCCTGTCGCAGAAATCACAGAATAATATGCGATCCTATATAGTATGTCGTCAGTGCTGTGTTCTTGTTTGATGAAGTGGACATCAAAATCTTACATCATCTCCCTTTTCTTGGCATATCTCGCAGTTCTTGCACTCGGTGCATTTCCAAGGATACTGACGAATGGCATCTCCAATCTCGGTCAAATTCATACAACTTGGGTGACCTGCGAGCTTACGTTGGGCAGATCCGAATGACAACGCAGATGAAGCAACATACCGCTGCGTCCGCATTCATCGCAGGTCACCATGAGCTCCGGTCCACCATCTATATTTTTTTTATCATTCCCCTGGCAAAAGCCGCACTCTTCTTCTCGACGTGGTTTACGCTTCCGCTTGAGCTGTTTCGGCGGATGGTTAACCGGTTCCGGCTCAATTGGGATATATGTTGTGACAGGTGGAGGTGCGAAAGGGTCGCCTTGAGGACCTTGAGAGTACTGTCGCGCTTGCGAATATTGATCATGGGATGTTGGAAGAGGAAGAGGAAGTTGAGTGGCCGACTGAACCTGGAAGGAAATGGCATAAATATTCTCCGTACTCAGGCGTAGACGGCTAGACGCGACGCGTTGCCCACAAGCGGTCAAACCGCTGAGCGACTTGGAACTTACATGAGACACACTTGCATCGTCATTTTTCGCCATCAATGCTGGGTCAATTGCCGGCCCAGCAAGCGCGGGGTCGATTGGAATGTCTTCGAGATTATTGGGTGAGCCATACTCGTAGGAAGGTTCCCGATCTGAAATCGCGCTTGAAGGAAAGGCTAGTCCTCTCATTTATGTCAAGGAGACGAGCAAAGCGTCCTCTGTTAGTCCTTGGGTTGGCAGCGCCGGTAGAAAACGGTCCCGTCGTCGCTGTAGGCAGTGAACAAGCTTGTTTGTCACTGTTTTCACCGGCTTGTAACGACCCAGCTACCGCTTCCATTTTTGCGGCTATCACACGGCTCAAGTCGCTGCTGCGATTTCAGAGGGTGATTTTGGATTCCAGGACGGAATGAGCGAGATACGGCCCTTATTTCTGTAACAAATGTTTGAATACAGTATTCAATGGGCTGGTAGCGAGATCACAGAAGCGTTGCATAAGGTTCGTAAGTCTAGCGGCAACTACAAAAGCCTGGTGCGATGTGGTGGAGTTTTAAGCTTCCTCTCTGTACCACCTCCAGCACGTTTCCTCCTCAAGGCGACGTCTCAGCGATTCTCGCTGTCCACCACGCTCTTTACAGTCTCTCCTTTCAGATATGATCCTCGTTTGGAAAATCTTGCTCATTTCCTTGATACCTCTGCTTTCCCAGTTGCAGACAGCAAACGCCCGTCCCACCCCTTCCAACAAATTCATCTCCGTCCCTCTCAGAAAGGTCCACCTACGCCGCAATCCAAACAATGAACACCCTGGCACAGTAAGTGCACGCGTAGATGCAGCACCTATCACCGACATTTGACATCACTCAACTAGATTTACCAACGGCATGTCAATAGAGCTGTCCGTAGGCATGCTGGCATGACTGGACGTTCAGAGTCGTCTTTGGATAAACTCAAGAGTGATATCAACAACCACTTGGCAACGATTCCTTCTAGGGGACTAGAAAAGCGCTACAACAGAGGTGGTGTTGCAGACATACTAGATATTTTGAATCTCGGCCATGCCAAATCACCTCCTACGTCTGGTAAAAATAAACCATTAGAGGCCATCGCCAGTGACCAAGCAAGTTCGGAGAATGTGGCAAACGGAGCGGCCGAATCACCCGGCTATGATGGGGTCACCTATTCCCAACCACCAAATTCCCATAACAGCATTGGTCTCGACATTGAGTTAGTTTCTTTCCAGTATATTGTGATTGCCCATGCTAAAATATGTCCTAGGTCACAGGATATAGGATGTTGGTTTCTTTTCACTGAAAATTCTACTCCGAGGATCTGACTAGTTTGAAAGACCTGGGGGTGGTTCATATTGGTACGCCACCCCGTCCATTTGAACTCCTCATGGATTCCGGATCTGCGGACATGTGGGTCGGCGGTGAGCACTGCCGCGGCGATGACGGAGGAAGCTGTGTACGTTGCAGATTCTGAATGATTGATGACTCACCTTTCCTGACATCATCGTTGGCTGCCAGGGAAACCATACTTTCCTTGGACCCAGTTCCAGTAGCACCTACCATGACCTAGGTCGCAAGTGGTCAATTGCGTACGGTACTGGGGCTGTCTCTGGTGAAATTGTGCAAGACTCTGTCACCGTTGCAGGTCTTAACCTACCTTCCATGAAGTTCGGTGTTGCATTTAATGAAAGCAGTGATTTCACCCCGTATGTTATTTCGGAATATTCACTTGACTTCGCCTAATGTGCACAAGTGACTATATCCCGTTCGATGGTCTGGTTGGCCTGGCCCAATCAGTAAGATTCCATACATTTGACAAGCATGGCTTCGTTCAGACTTGATATTACAGAAAATACTCTCTCGACAAAGCACGCGAACTCTTGTTGAAGCGTTGTTTGACGCTGGCCGTATCTCCCAAATCATAACGTCATACAAGATACCACGGTTCGCTGATGGCAAGAGGGACGGCGAGTTGACGTTTGGTGGCATGGATCCGGCCAAATATAACCCTACAACCCTGGTCACTGTCAAGAACAAGAGCAGGCTTGGCTTCTGGGAAGCAGGTATCGACTCCGTTCGTATTAACGGCGTAGATACGGGCTGGAGAAATCGCACTGCGATTCTTGATACAGGCACAGTTAGTATTTGCATCACCTTTTTTAAACTGAATTTTACTCATGTGACTTAGACATTGATACTCGCACCCAAGAAGGTGCGCTTCATCATCCTTAAGCCTTTTCCCCTGACGTGATCTGATCATTTTTTTCGGTCTTCTAGGATGTAACCGCGATCCATAATGCCATCCCTGGCGCTAAGTTGAGTGGCAAGACCTGGACAGTTCCGTGTACCCTAAACACGACTCTATCATTCACATTCGGGGGTCGCGAATTCTCTATTGATCCCCGGGACATCGCATTCCTTCCTATGGACCCGAATAATCCCAACGGAGACTGTATGTCAGGCATCAGTGAGGGCAACGCCGGTCCAGTTGAGTTTGAATGGCTGGTAAGTAACATCGTATTGCTCATTCCAATGTCGTTCGTCCCTTAACCACGTGCGTCTTGGCCAGGTGGGAGACGTGTTCATCAAGAATGTCTACTTCAGCACAGACGTGGGCAAGGACGAGATTTCCCTCGCAAAATTGGCATCCTAACTGCATCCTTTTCTTTGCTTTGGACTTCGTTTCTATTGGACATTTGACATTTATCGCATTGATTTGAGTACTGTTTTATACTGCATAGACCTGATTAAATGATACCTCATGAACAATATCACCAAATATGATTACCTGACGCCGATGACCTCCATGGTTGCGTGGTTGTGAATTCCATTGTTACATTGCCAGCGTCGTTGAAATTGAGTAGTTCTACGATGGATTGTAGTGATACAAGCATGAAAACAGAATGCGTAGTTAGATAATTGATCTTCCTAGCGCGAGCTAGAGAAAAATTTGAGAAAAAAGAGTGAGTATGTTTCGCAGAAACAGCAGAAACAGATATTAAAAGCTAGACCATGCAAATAAAAAAACAGAGACACTGATACAAGCACGAAAATGAATGATGAAACACATGCAGTGAGTGCAACAAAGTTGGTATTGTGACGAAGGAGAGCTAGGAAAAGAACGGATATTAGCTTGGGTCACGAACACGTCGTTGCTCGAAAACCACCGTGGTCTATGCTGGAATTACGCTCTGTACAAAGCAATGTCGACGAATGGATAAGGCGCGATACATATACTTCCAAGGAGCTCCTGTAATTGGGATAGATGTAGGAGGTGTGGTTTGGTGTAGTACAGTTGAATTGTAAAGACGTGCTGTCCACGAAGAATAATCAAACAACCGACAAAGGGGCGGGGGCAAGATAACGATATGCAGCAGGGACAATATGCAGTGCTGGATGCTTCAGAGTTCATCGTCGGGAATAGTCATTGAAAAATAAGGGTGGTTGAGTGCTTCCCGCACTGGGATGCGTTGGGCAGGATCATATGCAAGAAGCTTCTGGACAAGATTTAGAAATGCTTTGTTGATTGGGTCTACTGGTGGAATGACGTCCTGGTAAGGGCGAGGGCAGGTCAGCTACGAAGGACGTATACTGCAGTTGACGCACATGCAAAGGGCGTGTAGCTCGGACATCCTTCTTGCTCTGCCGCGAAGCCTTCGGTTTTGGCCAGTCAAGTTTTGGCCCCTCCTTGAAAAATTCCGGTTTTGATCTTGCTCCGGCACGTGCAAAACGTTCAGACATTTTGCCCATGACAGCCTCCATCATTGCAAGGTGTTCAAGATTGTCATGAGTTTGGTATAGCGCGGCTCCAGTAAAGAACTCCACAAGAATGCAGCCCAGTGAATAAGCATCACAGGGAAAGGACCAGCCCAAGCCTGTATGGGGTTGATGAGACGAGATCCTTCCATCGAGTTCTAGACAAACCTAAGATGATCTCGGGCGCTCGATAGTGTCGTGTGGAGACAACCGTCGAATGGTATTCCTGTTCGAACGTTGCAGATCCAAAATCAATCAGCCTAATATCAGTTGAGTACAAAGTACGCTTTGTTCTCGGAGGGGCGTTGCGCTATAGGCGGGTCTTAGTTTCGATTTTCCTATGCCCGCCTCATTCGTACCTTGTTAGGAATTGGTACTGGAACAGTTTTGTAATCATTGCGTACAAGCAAAATATTCTCAGGCTTTAGATCAGTATGGATCAAATGCAGATCATGAAGAACTGGTTAACGTCGGTCAGGAACGAAGCATGAAATGCGTCTAGACAACATACATGCGACACTGCCAAGTAGCTGCCTGGCAAAATCTTGGATATGACGGCGCGGGAATGGGGCAAACTCATTTTCTTTCAAGAAGTCATAGACGCACATCCCAAGAAGCTCGGAAACGAGACAGATGTGATTTTTGTGATCAAAATGATGCAGTAAGTGGATGCATTTGCTGTTAATACATTGAGAAGGATGAGGACCCGTGAAACTTCAAATCAACTTTTCGGTCTTACTTTCTATTTGTAGGGTCTCGTTCCTTGAGCTTTTGTAACACGCGGACCTCAATCTTGCTTGCATCACGATACTTTGGTATAGCTCGAATAATTTTGACTGCCACTCTTTTGTTTGTCAAGGTGTCAACGGCTTCCACAACTTTACCAAAGGTTCCCTGTCCCAGTAACCGGACAGTACGATCTAATTGGCATGATGAATTACAGTGTCTCCTTTAATAGGACAATAGCTTACAGCGCTGGATCAACATATCATTGGGCTCAATAATATAGTGGCCCTCCTTATCATCGCAAGAAGGAGGCCCTTTGATACCCTAAAATAAATGGAAAATGTCAGCAAAAAAAGAGTCCGAGAGGATAAATCATGTATGACGTACATCTTCGATGGTGAGATTAGTTCTGTTATCCCATAGCTTGGCTGGTGGGACTGCTTGGGAGTGCTGCAAGGTGGAGGCCAATTTCTTGGCGGGAGGCGCACGGACCTCTTCGATGGGATCTCTTTTCCGCTTCTTTATCACTGGAGCAGCAAAGGCGGAAGAGGTGCTGGCCGATAGTGCCTGGGCTTCAGCGGCAGCTCTTGCTCTAGTTCTAATGGGGGCAGAGTAGATGGGTGGTTGATAAGATGCTGAAAAAGCTCCGTTATGTGTCGTGGCTGGTGATGCCGTTGGTGGTGGGGGTGTATCCTCAATGACGATAACTTCCCGGAGTCTACCGTCGCCGTCGACTTCCTGGACTTCACTGTAGTTGACAGTAAATTGGTGTGCGCGTTTGCGCTTGCGGGTGGCCACGGGTGGGGTTGGCATGACGCTTGGGCCATCTGTAGTTGTGTTTACGGTGTTGAGAGACTGTCTACGATGATACTGGGGCAGCATTTGCGGTAGTATTTGGTGTACCGCCGCCTGCATTGTCTGTACAGATGAGAAAGACACAGTGGTGGTCGTTTGAAGGAGGGAATGGATACAGTTTTGGGTGCTGGACAGCCAAATGAATCCTGAACTAGTACATTCACCGCTTTGTTGTACTTTGTTTACCAGCCTGAGCCACCGACCCCCTTTGAGACTTCCGCCACCCCTTCGACCCAGCCGCTGCGCTTGTCCCATCTCGCGGCTCGGATGTTCTCCTCCTCATCTCTTGTGGTAGCTGTAGATCTCAGAGGGACTCGGCCAGTGCATCCAGACAGGAGCTCTTGGTTCTCGAGCGCAGTACGCATTCAGCGTCTGACTCCTGCCACCTTGATGCTGCCAGCCACTCACTAAGCGAACTCGCACGGATATGCTGGACTCTGATGTTATCATACACCGGTTTGGTCTCTCCGGATTTTTTACCAGCCTGTTTGCTGTTCCTGGAAGCAGCGGACATCACATGCCAGTCTTTTGTATCCATTTGAAAGGCCATCACCATCGATGTCCAATTATTCCCTCTTACGTCCAGTAACTTTGTGATTCAAGTTGTCGTTCTCATGCCATTCAGGGATATTTGTTTGACTGACTTTCTGCTTTCATGCCCGAACCACGACATATCATTAAACTTGTCATCATCGGAAGTTTCATATCCCTTAGCCGGAGCACCGGCCTCATTGCACATGCACAGACAGGAAGCACACACCCCAATTTCCATGTCACATGATATGTATTACAACGTCAGAGCTGGCAATGCAACCAGGAGTTAATGCAGCGCGGATTAAAGGTACAACTGTACTCTGGACTATTGTCACATATAATTCCCAAAGAGACTATTCATACAAGCTTCGCTAAGCTGACAGTGTTCTTGCCGACATCCGTAGAAAAGTAAGCGTTCTTGAGGAAAACATCACCTACAAGCCACTCCGTGGGCCCACCGATGTTTCCGGCTGCTATGCCTGAGACGCAATCGCCGTTCGGATTCTGCGGATCTATAGGTTGGAAGGCGATATCTCTCGGATCGATAGCGAACTGCTTCCCTCCGAATGACAGAGCTACGCTAGCGTTGGTATTGCAAGGAACCGTGAAACCACCTTGACCATCAGCTTTGGAGCCACTAATGAGTTTATGCACCGCAACTGCATCTTGCATTGGGGCAATAACCAATGTGGTGCCTGCGATCGAATCCCTAAGTAATGACTGCTAGATAGGATGAATAGCACCTTACCGGTGTCAAGGATGGCCGAAAGTCCCTGCAATCCAGCGTCTTGGCCGTCAACTGTAACAGCATCCATACTGGCTTCCCAAAAGCCAACCTTGCTAACATTGTCAAGGGTCGCTAGCGATTGAGGATCAAATTTGGAGGTGTCCAGGTCACTTCAGCAGTCTAAGTCATAGTAATTCAATCTATACCGTCTAGTGCTACTCACCCAAAGGTTACCTCTCCATCACTCTGTCCATCGGCGAGACGTGGTATCTTGAACGAGGTGATTGCCTCCTTTACCATCCCCGCTTTAGCCAATGCCTCGATAGGCGTGAGAGTCTTTTGTTCAGATAAAGTCTGAAAAGCTTCTTAAGCAACCGGAATCCCGGAACCAGTTAGCAGCACATACCGACTGCGCAAGGCCCATGAGGCCATCAAACGGTACACTGTTGTCAGAAAACTGGACGGTCTCCTGGTTAGCCACTCCGAACGTGTGGCTGGGCAGAGACATGCCAGCGAACGATAGGTTGTCCGTAACCACATCACCGGCAACCGCTCCTGTGCCATAGGTAACTTGGAATGGCTGGTTGGTGTCTTTGAACGTGCTCGAACTTTGCGGACCCAGGAAGGTGTGGTTTCCCTATGAATATAACTGGTCAGAGACAACGTAAATCATGTTCCAAAGGAGAAAGAAATTACACAGCCTCCGCCAGTTTGCGACTGACAGTTTTCGCTTCCTACCCACAAATCGGCGGAGCCAGAATCCATCAGAAGGAGAAAGTCGCGTGGTGGAGTGCCCATTTGAACTGTAGACAGATAAGCAACATCGTTGGCCCTTTCCAACACCGGTTCAGATTCATTTTCATTGCAACAAAATAGAATCATACTCGATATCAAGCCCAAGGGAGTTGGCAGTTGAGGGCTGATTTGCAGGGGTAACAGTATCCGTCTGGCCACTACCAGTGAAAATAATGTAAATCTAGTCTACATTCTGAAAATAAAGCGACCTACCCGGCGCCATTTGCGAGAGAAACAGAGTTCCCGTGCCTGTGAGTGTTTTCCGACAATACAGTCGCACCGCTAGTCTTCAGTGAACCTTTTGATTTTTTGGGGACACCTATGCGATTATAGCGTTTCGACAATCCCTCAGTACCTTCAACTGACAAGACCCGTTTATGAAGTCTGGCCACGAGCTCCTCATCCGATGGGAGCTCACGCCCAGTCATACGTGCCAATCGACGAGTACCTCGATTGATATGTTGTTGTAAATACTATGGTGGCTTTCAGCAGTTGTCCTTTGACACCGAGAGCGTCATCTAATACTTACAATGAGTGGATGTACATCGGACCGAGTTTGTTGTACGCGTCTAAGAGGGAGAGTTATGGTACCTGTACCGCGTCTGGTCGAAAGGGGAGCTGCATTCACGCTCGATTGGGGAGAAGCAATTACAAGAGTAGCCAACAAGACGGCGAAAGACGACTTGATCTGCATGACGACGAAGCAAGAAAGGGCAAGATTCCAGATCTGCAGCAAAGACCACCCAGTGAAGAACGGCTAGAGAGAGAGACTCTAATGAATAAGTCTGAAAAAGAGGGAAGATGCCCAGCCTGGAGCCCCGGTAAAAGAAAAGAAACGAGATAGAGAAATGATCGAGGCTTGCAGGCTCGTTCCCTTTTATGTTGGGAGGAGCTGTGTGCCATGCTTTTGTCCCAAGATGATGCAGAATGAATAATGGTCTATCCAGACAACAACGTGTGGCCGGATTGCGACGGGTATAAATAGATCCAGACTGTCCGGGAATGCCACAATGGCCACAGACGAAGCAATGTGATTGTTTGCTTCATACAACTAATCAAGCGGCCGTTGTTTAACATGTATTATGATGGGGTACTGGACAAGACAAAGCTCACCTACGAGCGGGAAATGGTGCTTGCGGCGTTAGGCAGTGACTCCAGACCATGGCTTGGCTGGCCACAGACGAAGCAATGTGATTGTTTGCTTCCCAAGCTACCTGGGCAACTGAAGCAATCTTGGTCACATTTGTGGTTGGTCAGCTGGTTCTATGAGCGAGTTCAGTCGGCATGGAAGTGACAGGGAAGAAACAGGTGGCTGTGTGTACTGCAACGACTCTAAAAATCACGCCGATGGAGTGCGCATTCAACAGGTCGTTATCCGACGGATTCGTACGGTATCTATGCTTGGCCCACCTATAATGATGCTAAATTTACAGCCAGACACTCATCCCACCAAAGTCAGGTATCTTAAAGGTACATTTCCAAGCTCCATTCTTTCCATCCCTTAACACAAGAGCAGGATTGAGGATCACAATCTTGCCTTAGCAACTACATCTTCCAGATGAGGGTTGCTGATCCGCAGATCCTTCGCAATATCAGCCAGACTGTCACTGTACAAGTCCCTCTATCAAAGCCAAGTAAACCGACATGGCCGTAAATTTCGACACTCGCAAACCTACCTTTATCAAGCCCCAGACACCACCTTGAGCATGAACACATACAGAGTCTGCAAGTTGCTCGGCCTTGGCTAGAACTGCGTCAGTACCCCCTGCTACGATGTCATCGAGCAGTCCATCAGCAAGGCCTTCTTCCGGGGTAAACCTATGGCCCTCCAATGCGATCTTGCGATGTAATCGGTGGTCTCCCACTTTTGCGCGCAGAATCGAGGCAAATGACCGAGGCCACGCGGCGCCAAAATGCACCTGGATATCAAAGACTGAGTTCTCTGTCCCACTATCACATCTTTTTTGGATCCGTACTTCGTTCATACACAGCCATGCGTTGCGCTTCTTGCCATCCAACATTACACGATAGTCGCAAGTAAGAGAAAGCAAAAAGGCCCCAGCAAAGCAATGGCCGTTGATAGCCGCAATGGTAGGAACTGCATAGGATAATCAGGGCATGAGTGAGCCAGTGCCTTGTGCACTCACGAGGGAAGGTGAGCAAACGGGCGAGTAGCGGATTGAATGTATCTAATAATAGGTTAGTGTCTCATAAGCATACGAAACAATGAGCATTATTACGAGCAAAAAAGTTGTGGTCCTTGAGAACGTTTGCAAAATCAAGGCCTGTGTATAGTAATCAGTTCCATAACTGTGCCAACCACATTCTGCATACTTGCCGTTGCTGAAGAACCTGTCTTGATCCCTCTTCCCAACAATTATCAATGCACCCTTTCCACCTTGTTTGTCTTTCGACGCTTGTGCACTCCGCCAGTACTGTCTCCAATGCCTCTCAACCGCATCAAGTGCTGGCTTCAATCCATTGTCGACCAGATCGACAGTCAGACGGTTGTCTTGGCCATTATGCAATTCAATGACCCATAGTGTGGGCTTTGCTGAGGCCAGATGGTTTGAGCATTAGGCCGTCCCGAAAGAACGAGTTTACCTACGATGCGTTAGAGTAATAAGAGGATTCTGTGCTGGGTACTTGAGGGGATAGGCCATACTCTGCTGGTAAGTTATGGTGTCGAACTTGAATGTCATCCGGCCCAAGTGGCCGGATATCCCTTGATGGGACAGTTGGCTGTCATGTGATACCTCGACTTTACAACATCTCCGGTTTTGTCCACAACCACTACTATGGCCATTGACGCAGCACAAGCTGCTGAGATTAAAGGTCTGTTTTACAGCCATCTACTTAAGCTCGAAGGACTTACCCAATCTTTTATTCACTCCAGCGAAGCTCCAGCAGCGGGACGAATTCATTCGGGAATCATGGGTAAAAGCTATGGAGGCTCGACTGGTTCGGGACGAACTAGAAAAGTGTCAAAAAGCTGAGGGCGTCAACCACTACGAAAGCTGCAGATGGTTGTCGGACAAGTATATGCAGATGCTGAGAGACAATAGAGTGCGTTAACCGCAATTGTACAAAATATAGATGGCTAAAGAATGGCAACAGGTCCAAGGCTACAAACAGATTGACATGTAAAAGTTCTCGTGCACAAAGCTTCGTCCAGCAGGTGAATGCATTTGTCACCGAGTTTGTCGTGTGTCTCAGAGTCTGAAAAAGGCGGCTGTATTTAGACGTTTTGACGCGTTTTGACGCTTTCGATGAAGTTTGGCGACGATCGTACCTCATAACGGGCTAAACAACTAGTAGTCTGTTCCAGGCACTCAAAGACCATAGTAAGACCCCAATAGATGCATTCTTCAAAACTTTCGACCCCAAGGCAATGGTTGAAATTCTAAACAATCAACTCTTAGCAATACGCGTGGAGCAACAGAACTGAAGAGCCCACGCCGAATTCGCCGCCTTCAACGGTGATGAACTCATTTCAGAGCCCGGGGACGATGTTGCAGAAGCATTGGTTGAGACAACATCCATATTGCCGTTCCCAACGAGTGCTGCCTGATTCGTGGCCTTTGTAGTATTGCTCTCGAGAACCCAGGAAATACCTCCCAGCACATGAGCCATGAAAAGCTTATCCTAATACGACGGACATCAGTCCCTGAGCAGCATCTTGATACATAGCAAACAGCACCTGCCATGTCTGGCTCAAGTGTCCAAGACTGGTATAGAAGCTGCGGCCCGCGATTCCACCATCACCAACTCCGGCTCCATGTGTTTGATACCAAGCTAGTTCTCGATGAGAAATATGCGGTCTTCAACTTAGTCTCAACTTACCAGTAGGATGTGGGGTTCCTTGATTGTATTTCCGGATGCCGCTATCTATGCGCTCGTTAGGGATCAGGGACATGGCGGATATAGCTTCGCACCAGTGTAACTACTCTCGTCAGCCGACAGTAACACGACTGCACCGAGAGCGCGAGGATCAGATTTAAAATTGTACCTTTAAGGTTAATTAGTTCGAACCTCGACTGATTCAAGGTGGAGGACTTCACATTTCATCCTGTACTCTCCACGCAGCAGGAAGCATTCGTGTGCTGGGATGCGAGGAATCCAAAACATCCACAGTCTCCAAAGTCAGGTCAATTTTCAGGAAGACATGAGAAAGGCACCATAGCTCACAGCATTCTGCAGCGGGGGGTGATAGTCAAAGAAGGCACCTGCCTCATAAAGTGAGGGTGTTGCCCCATGAGACGTGAATAATGATACAGACCGACTTCACGTCCGAAGAAGGTACTATCCCGCAAGCAATCGCTAGCGGAATGTATTGCAACAAAATTGCCACCCTTATCCAGGTAATTCTGAAGTGCCGCTTTGCCTTGATCATCAAGGACTAGCAGAACCTCCGAATGAGATCCTTCTCGGCAACCATGCGAATAACTGTACCTGCGCCCGTGTTGCTCAAGAATAGTATAGCATCGTAGTTTGCTAGGGTATCGTCTGTAAATTGATTCTGGTCTTCGGTATTTTCGAAAATGACGTTGATAGAGGATCCTTGGGATTTAAGTGCTTGTGTTGCTGTCGGAATCGAATCGTGTCTATACTCGCGTGTGGCAGAATAAATCAAGATTTTCGCATAGCGGATAGGTTGAGCAGAAGAAAGTATGACACAAAAAAGGAGGGACAGAGCGAGGAACGACCCAGCTAGAGCCATTACTCGAAATGAGAGAGGTACGCTCTTACTCACAAATTGAATTGATTCATTCATCTGATATGTTGATTGTATTGTTTGATGCTTGTCATTGCATGCTCTTAACTGTGATTAGGATATATCTACGCATATAGTGCCAAGTGAAGGAGTGTCGTTATGCTGGTCTGAGAGTGTCAAGTAAGATTCGTGCTCTTTATTGTGTGCGGCAATCTGGTTCAGCACCCAAACCATCCTCATCGTCCTCGTCCTCATCCTCCCACGCACCATCATCATCACCACCTCCAAACTGATATGCATGGTCAAAGAAGTCTGCACTAGCCGGGAAAGACCGCGCACGCACATCCACAATATCACTCTCTTCATAGACAGCTTCATCAACCGTCTCCGGTGGCGGTTGTAGCTCTGGCTTCTTGGGAGGTAGCAGAGCTGCGAGTGCCTAAGCAAGCCCAATAGTCGGCGCATGATCGCTGCAGACTATCTCTAATAACTCACCTGTGCGTCAACGTTCTTGAACCAGTCTTCATCAGGCATTTCTATTGAAATTATGACGTAGAGGTCACCCTTTTGATCGAAGTTTTTGTGTACTGGCATTCCTTCTCCTCGTAGGATGATACAAGAGTCGGGTTTGACAATCTTGCCGGGCGGACTCGACACTTTAATGCCTCGACCATCGAGGTGCTTCACTAGAATTCGCGAAAAGCCCAAAAGCGCTTCCGAAAGGGTGATCGTGACATGCGTAAGTAGGTCGTTCCCAGATCGTTCAAACGTTTCGTGTGCGAGAGCTTTCAATACAAACACAACATCCCCTGCGGGAATTCCAGGCTGCAAGCATGACTGTCAGGAACTGTGCTGCACCCCAAAAAATAGCCAACTAACCTGTTCGTCACCTGCGCCTGCAAGCACGATGCGCTGCCTGTCTGTCATTCCCTTTTCTACGGCAATTTCTACTCGTGTCTTTTCCGTGACGGTCTTGGATGCCTTGCATTTCTTACACCTGATGGTCACTTTAGTACTTCAAGCACGGATGAAAGTGCATGATGCCTTACTTGTCTTTCTCCTTCAATTTCTCGCCCACTCCACTGCAATCATGACACTGAGATCTTGATGTACCAAATCGCGAAGGAGAAAGCTATCATTGGGCATTCAATAACAAGGAAGAGGATGCTAACAAATATACCAACTTGAGTCTGAGTATACGTCCAGCCCTTTCCATCGCATGTTGAACATGATTTGGGCTTTGCATTTCCACGAGCGCCAGAACTATTGGGGAGGGGCTAAGGCAAAGAGAAGAGTAGAGAAAGCAATCCCGACGTACCCTTTACATTGCCCGCAGACGGCCTCTTTCTCCATGTTCACCTTTACTGACTTGCCGTTATAAAGATCCTCTAGAGAAACTTCATACGGAATGACAGAATCTTGTCCCTTTCTCCTTCCTCTGCCAAAGCTGGTTCCCGGTGCAGAATCGAAACTGAATCCACCACCAAAGAATTGCGCAAATAGATCATTCGCGTCCATGCCAGGCCCCGCTGTCTTCGATAGCCCGTCCATTCCATAGCGATCGTATATTTCGCGTGATTGTGAATCATTTAATATTTCATAGCTGAAAACATCCTTAGAGTCGGGGATTTTAGTCATCAAAACCAATCATACGCAGCGAGCATCTCCTGAAATTTCTGACTAGCATCCGGGTCATTTATGTTCTTGTCCTAATGTGATTGTTCCCATCAGTATCCTGTGAGGGTTGCCAGTTTGCAATGTACCGGATGATGTTCTTTCGCCTTCAGAATTATTCAGATCTCAATGTATGACACTGGTGAAGTCCAAGCACCTTTTTTCGATACGCCTTCTTGATGTCAGCTGGAAAGCTTGTTGGTCAAGTGTAAATAGATTGAAGACAAATGACAAAGACCTTCACTCGCATTGGGCGAGATTCCAAGGAGGTCGTAAAGTTCAGTTTCGACAGGCACTTTTCCGATAGATGTGTAAGGACATTGGCAGAGAGAGAGCGCAGTAATGAAGCACACTTGCTTTGTTTCAAGCCGAGAAAATCTCCCGGAGATGCCTAGAGAACGGGTGTGTAAAAAAGGAAATGACGCGCTTTTTGGAAAGTTGGAAATTTCAAGAATTTTGAAGCGGAGCTAGAATACAATTTGGATATATTTGGACCCAACCTCCAAGGTCACCCACCACTGAAAGACGTGACGGTCGCAAGTCTGACGGCGAGGGTGAGTTGCTGCCTTTTGTCTCCCAAGCCACACATGATGGCAATATTCTTATCTACATTGTCCGACTGGGCCAGCCCAGATTTGACGACGAGAAAACACTGACTCTTCTAACCTTTGTGGCTGAATCGCTGCTGACGTACCAATAAACAGGGCTGGAATTGTTGAACTGTTGGGACTCGTAGTTGTACTCTAGGTCGCGCGTCGTTTCTTTTAAACATATTGCCCAACCCCTAATATATGTATGCATGTTCAGAACACCATGAACTTCTATTTCGAGGCTGCTAAGACCTTGGACCGTCTTGATGCAAAGCAAGGCTCAATCAAGGGGGTCATTGCAGACCTTCCGGAAAAAGATCGCAAGAGAACTGCTGCGCTTGTGATTGAAACTTTGAAATGTGAGAGCGTTCTCCGGTACAGAGGATGTGAGGGAAGCTCAATTGGACAAGTGCTGTAGACAAGCCAATCTTGAAGGATGTGATCACCACTGTGGACCTCTTAAAACGAGAACGCAAAGTCAAATCTCTGAATCTAGCTCTCGTCCTCGTACATGATCTGCTGCTGGCTCCCGGGGGTATACAGGCTGGTGATGGTCCCATCAAGCAAGCCATATTGAGGCATAAGACTCGCCTACATGGTGAACTCCAGAAAATCAAGATCAAAAAAGGCGTAAAGTCTAACATGGAGCTGGCGCAGTCGGCTGACGAGAGAGCTGGTACGATACTTATTGTCTTGGTTGCTTCTGTTGATCCACTTGCGAACCAGCTCGAATACCACGCTATGTCCGAGTCAATACGTTACTCTGGACGACTGAGAAGGCAGTGGAGAACTATGGATCGGAAGGATACTTCCTCTCAGAATCACTCTCATCCAAGTAAGGAGATGCGATGATTGGAATAGATCATTGGTATTGACACACAAGTAGCAAAACATTCTCCAAGGACAAGCACATTTCCAATCTGCTTCTTTTCCCGTCACAAACATCATTTCACGAGGATCCGAACTATATAGATGGTAGAATAATTCTTCAAGACAAGGCATCGTGCTTCCCTGCAGTGATACTCGACCCACCCTGCAAAGAAGATGCTGTGGTGATTGACGCCACTGCAGCTCCAGGGAACAAGACGTCGCACCTGAGCGCTTTAATGGGGAATCAGGGAAAGGTTAGTCCAAGCTACTAGCCTCAGAAAGGGGCACGCGACTTGGACTAATACTAAATTAAGCTTTATGCCTTTGAAAGGAACAAGAAGCGGTTTAACACATTAGAACGGATGCTCAAGAAAGCCAACTGCCGCAATGTGGAAGCAATAAATTCAGATTTCTTGACAATCGATCCAAAAGATCCCAGATTTTTTCCGGTGACTCATATGTGAGTTCAAAATCGACCGCGATCTGAAGGGCGGAGCTCACATCTAATCATTCAGCCTATTAGACCCTTCCTGCAGTGGCTCGGGCATAGTCAATCGACTAGATCACTTGCTGGACACAGGTTGACATTTTGAATCTTACTCTCAAGATCTTTGACGTATTTTCTTACATCCCAACAGAACAGGACGTGGATGAAGACGGAGAACGCTTGAATAAATTGGCCTCGTTCCAGCTCATGATGCTGAAACATGCGATGACATGTAAGCTTCTCGTCTCGGCTTCAAGACAATTGGCACAGTTTCCTGACCATCCGATGCATCTGGCTTTTGTTTTCTAGTCCCGAATGTTATGAAAATTGTGTACTCAACGTGCAGCGTGCATGCGATAGAGAATGAGCATGTGGTTCAAGCTGTATTAGAGTCTGAAGAAGCCACAGTTGGTAAGTTCATCTTAGCCCCCCAAAGCGAGGCCTTGCCAACTTGGCATCGTCGTGGCATTGCTGACGAACTGTCCGATCCTGGTGAGTTGACGAAATTTCGGGTTCGACTGGTCTCACCCGTGGGACTGTCAACAATTGTTAACAGTTAACGCTGGTTCTTTGGTTCGCTGTAAGCCGGGAGAAGACGGCACCAATGGGTTTTTCGTGTCTTGCTTCGTGAGGGCTAGTAAACGAAAGAGGGAATCACAACGCCAGCACTCAAGTGAGACTAGTCGACTAGACATAAACCAGTCCGACCAACCATGGAAAAAAAGAAAGCCAGCTTCATCCTAGTATTCATGTGTCTTGGATGTGTTTTTTGGGGGCGTCATACAGTTTATGTCTTTGCACCATAGCCAACACCTTATCATTTAAAAGAGAAACATCGAGCTACAATTAAATACCACATCATTCCAGAGGGAGAATAATCAGTTTTTTTTTTTGAGTTGATCTGGTAAGGGTGTCAATGTAGACAAGTAGTTATATTCTTCGCTACATGAAAAGCTGTCTGGGACCATCTCAGCGATTTACTAGTCAAAAAGGTTAATGCGAATTTCGTCAAGATAGAAATCGGAAAACAGGAAGTGAATTCAACAGTTTCGTGGTTTCAGCTGATCTGTTGTTGAGCGTATTGGCCTTGATAATACGATGCATAATTGGCATAGTCTTGATTCTGCGAATATCCAGAGGATTGCGAGTAACCTGCCCATTGAGAACCACTATATCCAGCAGGAGTCCCATAGCCACCATAGCCAGGTTGCGGGGGACGATAGCCAGTGTTTTGAACGGCCGCCGGTTGCTGCCAAGCTTCGGGACGTCTCCATGGAGGAATGTTAGAACCGCCAGCCGTAATGTCGTGACCCATGGTCGGTCCGACCCAGGGATTCTTGGCAGCGTCACCTCCAGAGCCACCACCCTCTCCTAATTCTGCCATCAGACTAGCATATTCTGAATCGAAGCCGCCTCGGCTTTGAGGGCCCGTGGGCCCAGTGGGTGGTATTTGTACATTTGGATCTTTATTGACGGTGCAATCACGGGCCATATGTCCCGCGCTGCCACATACGCGGCAAATGATGTTAGCAGTGAAGTTACGTTGCTCAGGGCAATCATATTTGCGATGACCAACTCCGCCACAGTTTTGACAGATCTGATTTTCGTCATCACGAAGGGTACCGTTCAAGGCAGCCAGCTCTCTGAGCTGGTTGCGCTTGTGGTCATTTTGACCTTCAGGCGTAGATGCTGCCTACTGAGAGTTAGCAAATCTCATTTGACATAGAACGAATCATTACCCACAGTCTCTATAACTCTGTTTATCATCCTCACACAGGCCGTAACCTTCTCCTCTGTGTCGGCAATAACAAGACAATGCAGATCTTCTTCTGCATCTTCAGCGTATTGGTCTGGCCTCGCTTTTCCTTCCTTGACGCTGCCCTTGCCACGAATGCTGATTTTAGCACCACTTTCTCTTTCCATCTTCTTCAGACTATTGCCTCTGGGACCAACAAGCAAACCGAAAAAGTTGATCTCTGGAAATTCTTTTACAGGTATGTAAACTTTCTCTGATGGCCGCTGCGACCGTTTTTGTTGGTGATATTCAACAGGAGGACGGAAATTTGGGTCGTTTTTGAGCGCTCGATCAACAAGTCTGATGCGCTCGTCTTCAAGTTTTTTCCGGTAGCGTACTTCACGGGTGTTAGTTCGGATACCCTGTGAGTTATATGTTGGAGGTGGCGAAGGTGATCTGGAACGTTCAAGTAAGTATATGCGTCTCTCCCTGATTGATTCCTTTACTTACCTCTCCCGTTCAGGTGGAACAAAATCGTTCAGCCTCAGCTTACGGTTGATCTCTTCCAATCTCAAATGAATAGCATAGTTATCGAGCTGTGCTTGAGATACGCCGGCAGCAGATATAGCTGTAGGAAGGCCTGGTATGTCTGTTTTGACCTCGCCCCAGCGGCTTCGCCTTTTGCGAGGAGCGTTAGGATCAACTGTGTTCTTGTTAGTATTAAATTACGAGGTTAGTGGTGGGGGGTCAGATGCTGATGCATCCCAGGAAGCATAGATTAGTCAATGCTAGACGCATCCCGGGTTAGGCAGTTAGATCTTACAAGTCGCTGTGGGGGATTCAACGACGACTACACATACAGCATAGGACACTAGAAACAGATCGGAACAGTTAGCTCACCTTTGGGATCACCATTCGAAGGCGATTCTTCTCTACCTCTCTTTCCGGGGCTCTCATGATCATTCGATGCAGTAGGACGCGGGTAAGCGGATGGCGATGGTTGAGCTAGTTGAGGGGGAGCAGTTTCTTCAGCTGGTGCTGGTCCGAAACGACGCCTCTGTCCTAAGGGGACTTGAAAATTTTTAGTGACAGCTGGATCTGAGCATGCCATTAGCATCATACCGTCGTTCGTGCCCGTAATTTGACGAGTTGCTGGTTTCCACATAGGTCGTTTTCAAATATGAAGGTGAGAGTGAGAGTACAAGCAAAGACAGTGTGGTGGAGCAGCGACGAATCCAAGCTCCTTCCTTTCCACGTTATTTTCAAACTCCGCTAGAATTATTGATGACTAATCGCAACGTCGACCCCTTCTCCCAGTCATTTGACATCCAAGGCGGACTTGCTGGGCGTTGAACGACGAACGTTGTCTCTGGATCAGGTCATTGGCCAACCCTGGTTGTGAATTTTCTGTATTAACACTGCTCTTTTAGTATATGAGACATGCTTGGAAAGCGCCCGGCAGAAGGTGTGTTTGCGCTGCAACTGCGGAAAGGTAGAATTGAGCGAATCAATGACCACTAGACCCCAGCACCGCCAGCAAACGTTTCAAAAGGGCCGATGACTTCAATGAATACATCGATATCGCCAATGAGGACGATGTTATTCCGCCCTCCCCACCAGATGCATCTGTGGTACCCCGCGGTGCAACCATCAACTTTAGTGCATTGACGCGCAAGTTGGCAGAAGCTCGAAGAACGAAAGAAAAAGATCCAGGGCAGCTAACATCGTTAGAAGCGCACCGGAGACAGCAGGATAGTCTTGTTTCACATATATTCATGGACCAAGACTTCTCCTGGCTACATCTCAAACCAGACCATGTATCTCGGCCGCTTTGGATCAGTCCTGAGGATGGCCATATTATCCTTGAAGCATTTTCTCCCATTGCAGAACAGGCTCAAGACTTTCTCACCGCCATCAGTGAACCCGTCAGCAGGTGCGTGGAATGCCACCGTAGTGGCAAATCTCATGGATATCATTCCGACAGACCTGCCTTCATACACGAGTATAAACTTACATCCTATTCGCTCTATGCTGCGGTTTCCGTAGGTCTCCAAACAGACGATATTATTGAAGTTCGTTTTTTTTCCTATCCTGTTTCTCCGATCAAATGGTCGCTGAGCGTTTTGACAAGGTTCTGAATCGTTTGTCAAAAGTGAGCAGCAGCGTCTTTCCCTTTTGAACCGTCCTCTATATGTATCAGGTTCCCGTGCCCGACAGCATAGTGTCCTTTATTCGCGAACGGACCCTGAGCTATGGAAAAGTAAAGCTGGTTTTGAAACACAATAAGTATTTTGTCGAATCAAGCCACCCAGAGACCCTGCAAATCCTATTGAAAGACAGGGTCATACGGGAAGCACGCATTGTGTCGGCTCAAGTTGACCACAGCATTAAGGCTGCGACGTTCACAACATCAAAGGCTCCGGTGAAGGGGAACTTAGTCATTCCAGGTACAAAGGAGAGTGAGAAGAAAAAAGATGAATTGGCGAACGGTAGAGCCGGGGCCACAATTTCTGCGAATGATGCAGACCTGTTTACGTCTGTAGTGGGGGTCGAGGCAGGTGAGTGAGCGGCTTAGTCCTGGGCCCTTTATCCTCCGTTAAATCGTACCTTAGATGAGATTGATGAAGACGATGAGAATGTTCATGCATTTGAAATCAGTGACGCAAAGATAGATGTAAAACCATTTATTCTGTGTAGTTTGGACATGATTGCTGACATCTATGGTTAGGATGTCAAGAAACGATGTAATGATTTGGAGTATCCGATGCTTGAAGAGTACGATTTTCGTAATGACACTGTTAATGCAAACCTCGATATCGACCTTAAACCCGCCACGGTCATACGACCATATCAAGAAACCAGTCTGAGCAAGATGTTCGGAAATGGGTAAAGCTGCTTTGTCCAGTGCAAATAAGCCCGCTAATTGTTTTATAGGCGTGCCAGATCAGGCATAATAGTACTTCCATGTGGCGCTGGTAAAACCTTAGTCGGGATTACTGCGGCATGCACAATCAAGAAATCCTGTCTTGTCCTCTGCACTTCTTCGTAGGCCAATCCGATGATTCCTTGCATCATTTTCTCATCTTCTCCTGCTCGTAGCGTATCTGTGATGCAATGGAAGCAACAATTTATGCAGTGGTCAAATGTAACTGATCGTCAAATCGCTGTCTTTACGGCTGACCAGAAGGAGAAGGTACAGTTTGTATGATCCCCGTTTGCTTCACTTTGCTTAACCTTCATAGTTCGCCGGTGAAAGTGGCATAGTAGTGTCGACATACTCTATGGTAGCGAACACCCACAACCGGTCTCACGAATCCAAGAAGATGATGGAATTTCTAACATCAAGAGAGTGGGGTTTTATTTTGCTGGATGAAGTACACGTCGTACCTGCAGCGATGTTCCGTCGCGTTGTGACGACCATCAAAGCCCACTCCAAGCTCGGTCTCACAGGTATGTCATTATTTCGTACCAATCGCTTCTGAGTTGGTGAACGTGGTTGTTATAGCCACCCTGGTACGCGAGGATGACAAAATCGCCGATTTGAATTACATGATAGGCCCAAAGCTTTATGAGGCTAATTGGATGTCAGTACATGTTAACCCTCACGCTACCTGCGTCTCATGGGTGGATGCTGCAGGGATTTAGCTGCAAAGGGCCACATTGCGAATGTCCAGGTAAGTGATGGGCGACCACTGCGTTCCGAGACAAGCACAAAATATTCCAACCACAGTGCGCAGAAGTGTGGTGTCCGATGACACCTGAGTTCTACCGAGAATACCTCAGGGAGCAATCACGTAAACGGATGCTATTGTACTGCATGAACCCAAATAAGTTCCAGGCTTGCCAGTTCCTTATTAAATACCATGAAGAACGAGGAGACAAAGTCATTGTCTTTTCCGATAATGTATTTGCGCTGGAGGTTTGTCTCAAGAAGACACACCTTAATATCAGCATTGACTTCATTTTAGGCTTACGCAAAACGCCTCGGAAAATTGTATATTCATGGAGGGACTGGACAAGTAGAGCGGATGCGGATCCTCTCTTGGTTCCAACATAGTCCTCAAGTAAACACGATATTTTTATCCAAGGTAAAAGCGTGACGATTTAGATGCCTCAGAATTATTAACCTGATCTATTGAGGTCGGCGATACATCAATTGATCTGCCCGAAGCAACCTGCCTAATCCAGATATCATCCCATTTTGGGTCTCGACGCCAGGAGGCTCAGCGTTTGGGTGCGTACAATAGTGATATATACACTGCAATGTTGACTGTCCCAAAAGGTCGCATCCTGCGTGCCAAGAGGCGGAATGATGAAGGCTTCAATGCCTTCTTTTACTCTCTTGTCTCGAAGGATACGCAAGAGATGTACTACAGTACGAAACGCCAACAGTTTCTGATTGATCAAGGTTACGCGTTCAAAGTCATCACACACTTGGATGGTCTGGACGAATTGCCAGACCTTGTGTATAAGACTCGAGATGAACAGATAGAACTGTTGCAGTCTGTCCTCCTGGCAAGCGAAAATGAGGCTGATCTAGGTTCGGATATCCGCGCCGGAGAAGGTGACTTGGCGGGTACGGTCACCTCCAAAGACTTTGGACCAATGAAGTTCCCGATGGCGCAGCGGACCACTGGCTCGCTGACGGCCCTGAGTGGGGGTCAGCACATGTCGTATGTGGAACAGAACAAATCGGCGAACAAGAAGCTTGCACGTGAGGTTGCGCCTCGACACAAACTGTTTGCGAAACGCGACAGAGAAAAGGCAGCAGCTCGGAAGGAGGTCGCTAGAGGCCAGTAGAGCTAATGTTTCCGTGTTTCGGAAGGGTCCGAAGGGGATGGAGTAGCTTGGGGAGCACCTAATTCTTACATAATACTGTGAATATAAATTAATTTGATGATGGCAGATTGACAGTTTCGGTCAAAAACTTAAAATAGGGCCAAGACTGATTTGGCTCGATTACGGCACGTACAAAGGGCAGATGTGGCCCAACCCGGATTTCCGTGCCAATCATAGAGTACAGACCACATTGTGCAACAGAGAGCCAACTAGCTGCCGGTGACCCTTGCCAATCGTGCGGTTGCAAACAAGACAAGTAAGGCTATTCTTTGATGCTCAGGCCCCACAGAACCGTGTGTTTGGGCACAGGGCAGCATAGGCAGCATCATTGAACGCAAAGACTATCTGTGCCTGCGGGATGCCACCTCCCTCAGCCCCGGCAGAGGTGTTGGGGTACAGCCATTGACGAAATCTACGGCAGGGAAAGAAAGAAGCAGGCTGGCAGCCTTTTGCCTGTTTTCAGGGTCACAATCTTTGGCCAGACCCCCAATGTATGTCCGATCGTGTTTTCTTAAAATGGTTGCGACCGACGTATCGTTCGGAGGTTCATTTATATGCTCGTTGCCTATCCTTCCCATCTTATTTTCTTGGTCTTTTTTTTTTATCATCCCCCACCAGATGTCCTCAAAAAGAGGCCGCAAAAGAAATGACAACCTTCCCCCAAACCGCGCAAGGGATGTACAGCGTGCATTCCGTGCCCGACGCGCCGCGCATCTCCAGGTATCTCGGATCATGTGAAGTGCTCCCAAATGTCGTGGCACTGACTCTCTCTCTCTCTCTTCCTGGGAAATTTAGGCGCTGGAACAGAGGGTCTCGGAATTGGAGGAAGAGAACAATTGTCTCCGCCACGCCCTGAACTTGCCTCCCTCCAACAGACCGCCTCTCGGAAAAGGCCCAACTGGAAAAGACAAACCGAGGCAGTCGGAAAATTCCTCCACATCTCCTGCTATTGGAATGCCTCCCAGCAGAAACTCGTCCAATGATAATTCTCCGGGTTCTCGAACGAGCTCCTTGTCCCCTCGCACTCTTACTGTGTCCATGCCAACGCGGTCAATGCAGGTCATCGAGAGCGGGACGTGGGATGACCAACTGATCATAAACGACCAGCAGTCCGACGTCTCTGCTCCCTCCGGATCGTCTTATGCGATTAATATGAATGCTCCATCACCCATGAAACCGCTGCATTTCACGTCTTACAGCAGTCCTTCACCCTCATCCCGAAACTCAACATCAAGCTTGTATATTCCGACCACAGCGCAGTATCCTCACTCAACGGACAGGGTTACAATAGCTTCCTATCGCGGCCACACTTACACGCAGAGTGAAGACATGCACGACGAGCCGCCTCGAAATTATTCGACGACGTATTCGCATTCGACGTTTCAACCTTCCGACTCCGATTTGCATGCTCACTCGCCACCGCCACCGCCGCCAAGCATACCCCCTCCTCACTCCCATCATCGTGAATCTCCACTGCCGTACCCTCATCGACGATGCATGACAGACCCACAGGGCTATCCACTTAGTCAAGGGTATTTGCACCTTCCTCACCCTGCTCAGCTCCAGCACGATGCACGGGGCCCAGAGTATCCTCGACTGCCTGACAGCCATGGCCACCTGCATTCGCAGCTAGTTATCCATCCGCACGCACAACCACAGTCCAGAAGCGCTTTTGTACCCGACGCGTGCATCAACTCGATGTCTTGACAGTTTTAATGACTTTTGCCTTAAACACATTATCTTGCTAATAGTCCATAGGGCCGCACTGATTTTACTGGACCTAACGAGGCATTGAGTATAAAAACTCTGTATCGCTATCCCTCTCCGTCAACGAGTTTTTTTTTTACTCGTTATATACCTAGAATGTACAGCAAATACTAACTTACGATTCGCCGTCGTCATATTTTCGTTACAAGTACTGTATAATTTATACAGGCAGCCTGTACGAGACCACCCTCGTGCATATACTGGTTTTTCTGCCAAGTGGGAGCGGGATACATTTGCGGAATGTCAATCATCAAAGGTGGCTTGCAAGTGTTTCTGAATTCAATGTTCACGTGTGCAGATGTTTTGAAAGATATCAATATGCCCGGATAAGCACCGATCAGGGTTTTGATCTTGAAGCAAAAACTCAAACTCCTGGTGAAAAATGCAACAAATTGGATATCCGGGGCCGAAACATGCCTAAAAGACACGGGGAGGCTGATAAACGCCGGCAATCCCCCAATCGGACAATAAGGTGCGGTATTCAGGGGAAAATAGGGGTATTCTCTACCAACAAGAAACTCCGGTGGTATGGAAAGGCGACTCTGATCAAAAGTCAAAGAAATGGTAACGGTTGGGACACCCTTTCAAGTCATTCTCCATTCGCTTGCTCCACGTTCAGATTACACCAATCTACCCGACCTTCAGCGCCATATTTTTCTTCCAGCCATTTATTAGCTGCCTTGAAGTGGCCGTTGCCTAGGAATCCAGGACCGCGAGTGTTTGCGAGCGGAGATGGATGCTGGCGGAAGTGAGCTAGGTTCTCGGTTCCTTTGTTTCGGGGTCTAAGGATACTCACGGGACATTTCAGGATCAAGTGCTTGTCCTGGAAACGATAAAAATCGCCTATAAGGCTTTTGGCTCGCCTCAAACCTGGCAGCTTACTTTGTTTAGTTTGGCAACTCTTTTTGCAGCCCATGCGCCCCAGGCTAGGAACACAACGCCGCGGCCGATGCCGTTGCTATCGGATAAACCTGCCGAAAGGTTTGCGCCTCCGTACCTATCTACGACATCAATAACCTTATCAGTAAACTGCTCCCAGCCCTTCTTGGAATGAGACCCTGGTGTGCGGGCCCGGACTGTGAGGCAAGTGTTTAGCAATAAGACGCCATTGTTGGCCCATGCCGTCAGGGTCCTTTGTGTGACGTGCATTCCGTCAACGACGGTGAGTGTTCCAAGCTGTGGAAGTGGCTTACCCATGTTTAGGCGGAGTGAAGTCGGAATACTCAGATTTAAGTTCTGCATAAATCTACCAAAATGTATAAAGGTAGGTTCAACTATAGTATTGCGATCGAGGGTGGCGTCTCTCGAGCTGGCAAGATTACTCACATTTCTCAATGAGGGTGGAACGGTAATTCCTGGTAGGACAGAAAAGCACAGTCCTAACCATGGTCACTCTTCAGAGTGAAAAAGCAAGAAGGTATCTATGCCTTACCGTGTGCTTGATTCTCTCCATGGTATGGATCTAGAGAGGATGAACATGTGCAGGAAGCATGGTTATCGAATGCTTACCCTGCCCTATGATTACCACCTTGATCTTTCCCAACGGTGTGTTTGACCACGCGTATATATTGCGTGCTATGTGATGCACTTTATTTCCCAAACGGCGACAAAATAAAGCAAGCGGCCTACGGGCTGGGTAAACCTTGAGGTTGTTTGGAACGTCATTGGGCCATCTGACTCCCTCTTCCCAAAGAAACCGTTTCAGCTGTAGAAAATATGGTTTCTTGATTTCGTCCTTCAGGACCTTTAACCTAGGTCGGAATCAGTTTGATACCGCTCAATGTCAGGGTTACCATACCAGCTTTTGCCCATGGTATCACATTCTAAAGCCAGAATGCGCCCTTCCTCTTCTGACATGGATTCTCGAAATCCGGACAATGAAAAGGGAATTGCATTAAGCTTCACGGGGGAGGACGTTCCTGGGACAGATAACTTTGGCTTTTTTGCTGAGGGCTCCGAGTCCGCAGACTTCTTTTCTTGTGAGCCAGAAAACATGTCCATCAGCGTTCTTTGGCGCTTGCCTGGCTTGACGTCTGTGGAGGCTGCAGGCGCGTTCGAGGTCGTACGAGACGCGCTTTCGCCGGTGGTATTTGTGGTGGGCTGTATCGCAGCGGGTTTGCACGATGGATCGACATCTTCGAGGTATAGAGGAGATTTAGTGTTGTCCATTAGGGAAGGTGTAGATTGGAAGGAGGCGCCAGGCTTTTAAGCAGTTTGAACTGAACACAACTCATTACTAGCAAAGCCGGTCACGTGATAAGACGAGACTCGGTCGCCGTCTGACGATCAAACTCTTGGGCTTTTGACTCTCCTTCCCTCCAAAGCTGCCTCGTTCACGCTCTTCCCCATCTCCTCCCTCTTCCAGGCAGGGACGCGCTGACCCAACCAGGAGACATCCCCAGAATGCTCATCGCGTCCGTCGAAGACTCAACTCGGTAGCTGTCGACCCCAATTCTAGCTCCTCGGGTGTTGTCGTCGACTGGAGCACCAGTTACCAGGCAGGCTCTTCTAGGTATGGTTCTTGTTACCCTACTGCTGACTCATAGATT
The DNA here is from genome assembly GCA_001691775.3 of Amanita inopinata Kibby_2008. Lineage (NCBI taxonomy): Eukaryota > Fungi > Basidiomycota > Agaricomycetes > Agaricales > Amanitaceae > Amanita > Amanita inopinata. The sequence goes on along the minus strand of JNHW02000010.1, from coordinate 169,370 downwards.
TTAATCACCTTTTCTGCAGTTCAGCTTCCAGGAGTAGTTCCGACGACGAGACGGGAGACGAATTCCCAACGGCGTTTCGCGGCCGTACTGTTTCGCAAAGCAAATCCAGGACGACAAGCACGCGCGTCAAGGAGAAAGAGAATTCGTCTTCAGCTAGGCACTCAAGCCCCCATTTCCACTCATCCGGTGATTCGACAAGTACTGCCATTCCCCACGGTCGTTCCGTCTTCACTCGATCGCGTTCGCCAGCAGTTACGCGTTCCTCTGTCACAACAAAGATCGCACCTAAACCGAATAGACCTCAATCATCTGCGGTTACGCGTCTCATGCGTCCAAAGACCCTTATGCTCGGGCCAGTCACTGTGTTGCCAGCAGAGATTCAGCTGCATTTACCAATCCCTTTTACCGGTCAGACTTGGGTACTCATTCTAGATGTCCGAAGATTTGGAGAGTCCATACTGCTCCTCGGCTCTCTGTTCTTTGCGATTTCCAAATTTTCAAACGACTCGTTACGAAATTATCCAAAGATTCCCATTGTTGACATCAATAAATCCATCTCATCAGGTAACGTCGTGGAGCTCTCTTTGCAATAAACTCTGCAAACATTTGAGAACAGAACTTTATCTTCTGGGCTTTGTAGCATTCTTTTATCTGGCATGGACTCAAAGTACATTATTGAGCAATGATTCTGCTGCCTCTGTTCAAACTTCCGACTCTTCTCCTTCAACGCCAACATTACAATCTAATATCCATGCGCGTCCTGCCTCGCCTCGTGTATTTGATATACGAGATACGAAGCGCAACGTCATTCAAGCATCGCAGAAGCGGTTCGAATTCAGCTACATGTGGATGTCTGTCCCAAAAAACTACAGGTCTGTTTGGATAACCTCACAAGTCATTCTTTCATATATTGAACCTCAACAGAGATTCGAGCGACGATGGTATCATGAGCGGTTTGCTTCTTGCACCATTCATCTCCTGTGCATTACTTATTGCAGCGCAACAATCATCACCCAGTGGCTTGCTACCTCCTCGATGGTTGATTGAAGGACCGGCTACACTCCCAAGTTCCCCTACGGCATTATCAGCTGCCGATGCTTTGTTACTATCGCGCTACAACTTGATCAACCTGGCCACGTACTGTTCCTTCATTTTAACAGTTCATGTTTGTGCCTCGCGATGGTTCGAAAGCCGATATGGCAGATCCTCAAGCACCCCTGAGGGAGAACGCACGTCTGTCCCCCGCAATGAAGATCTCCGGACGTGGTACTATGTAATATTCATGTTCGCTCTAACTACGTTCAATTTTGGATTGAAGCAGGTGCTTCGCAGCCGAGGCTGCGGCATCTGGCAACGTAAGTGAAATAGGCGTTATTCTGGTTTAACGTTCTAATGTAGATCTTTGAACAAGACTTGAATAACTTTGACGTCATCGTCGTTTCCCTGTTTTATCAATTTGCCTTGTATGTGGCCCTTCGTCTGGCCCATCGTGGTTTCACCCTTGGAGAGTTGAGTCTTGTATGTTTCGGTGGAGTGGCCGTGGGGATGGAACTAGTGAATATCACTATAGCCAGGGTGCGTATATATATATATGCTATTTTTTATGGCTTTGGCAGGCTAAGCACACATGATATAGATATGGCCAAAAACGACTCTGTTTATCAAAACGTATCGACTTCCTACACCTCTTCTCACATTCCAGACTGCTCTGATTGCAGGATCGTTGTTGACAGGATTTTTGCTCTCGCCTTTCCTCGTGCTTTCTCGTCGTAATGCACAAAGACCTCTGCATCGATTAAAGTTTCCTCATGAAAAGGAACGTAATAGGCGCTATTATGCTCTCGGCTTCTATGTCGGCACGGCTCTCATTGTCGGTGGATTGATAGGTACATGGACTTGGTGGTGCCTTGGTCGCCGCAATCCTTGGAGTTGGGCCTTATTCTATATCCTGCAGGGGAGGAAGAAGTGGAGCCGACCAGCTTTATTGGCTTATTGGGTACTACTCGGCTCTCTCAGCGTAGCAGGCTGGAGTCGTCAACTGGCTAGATCACGCAAATACCGCACTAGAAGCACAGCGGGAGAGATATTTATGGCTCCATCCACGCTCGATACATCAAGCTCATCTGGTCCATCAACAATGGATTCGCCTGCTGGTAATACACCAACTCAACAGATGCCGATAGTGACAAGCTCTTCCAGTTCAGTGGTGGCAAGCAATGCAGTGACGTTGAGTATGACATTTTCACATCTTCCCATGCCCAACCTGCCAAATTTACCAAATGGGACAAACGTTTCAAACGTGGCGACGGATTTGCTGGATGCAGCTGACAAGCATGTGCCAACACTCGGTCTTAATGCGAGGCGAAAGTTCTTTCACGCATTAGCTGTTGTGATGTTTTTGCCAGGAGTAGCTGCTGATGTGAGTTAATATGACAATGTGCCTTTGGCAGGCCCTCTGACACTCCAAAGCCGGCTTTTGCACACTTGTCGTTTAGTGTCGCATTCGCGCTATTTATCTTCGCGGAGTACATCCGTTATTTCGCGATATATCCTTTTGGTGCTGTGATTCATGTTTTTATGAACGATTTTCTGGATCAGAAAGACAACGGAACTGCTATTCTTAGTCATTTCTACCTTTTGACGGGGTGTGCGGGTTCCGTCTGGCTAGAAAGGTGGAGTATCAATTGCCTTTTGAACCCCCATTTGCAGCTGACCCTGAAGCAGTCCCACTCGCTTGTTGCAATATACGGGAATCTTTGCTCTTGGCATCGGGGACGCTCTGGTATGTGGATTGACACCGATGCGGTGGAGTTCATTTTAGAGTACCTTGGCTAGGCATCTATTGTTGGCAAACGTATTGGGACACATCGATGGTCGCCGACAACGAACAAGACGATCGAAGGCAGTATTGCATTCACGCTATCCGTCGTTACCTGCGCATGGGTCATGCGGCTCGTGGGCTATGCTGAAAGCTTTTCGGTGAGTCTGAATGATGGTATTATGTGCAACTGCAACAAGGGATAACATGGTGGCTGCAGACGGCACGGTATATTATGGTGGTATCATTGAGCTCTGTGTTGGAGGCATTGTCGGACCAGAATGATAATCTGACGCTGCCGTTGTACATGTGGAGTATGTTGGTAGTGGTAGACTGCAGTAGATAGATAGGGTGTAAAAGTCATGGATTGCCCGAGTGGCCGGCCGAAACGGACCGGAGATGGGGTCATGTTGGCCGGGATGCCTGACTTCCCGTTTTAGCAGCCCACAGTCGCTCGCAACTTGCGCTCGCCTTTCACATTTCATTCAGTCCTTGCTGCTTGTCTTTGCCTTTCTCATGTTCTTTTTCCCTGCTGACTGAGCCGTGTTTTCTCCTCATTGCATTGGGCAGAACTGTACGCTTTGGCTTTCAATGTCCCTGCAGCACCCCATCTCCACAGATCGCAAGTCGGCCGTGCTGTCATCTTGCCACCGCCCTGGGTTGTTTCTTCAAATACCTTTACCTTCCATGAATGCTGCCCCCGATTCTAGACCAAGCACTTCTTCAAAACGCAAGCCAGCGAGACCATCTACTGCCCCTGCAAAAGACGACTCCCTCCTACTCCCGTCATTTACCTCTGCAAAGGATACCATGGATGACCGCAGTATATCAGCAGGATATATGCACAACGAATCACCTTTTATAGGCGAGCACCTTCCAGAGACACCGCCTCGTCAACAGCCAGATAATGCATTCCGACGTGACATTATGACAGGGAATCTGAATTTAGGTTGGTCATGATTGTCTCGGCTTATCCTCGTTCTGAGCCGAGCCTCGCACCTCCTTAGGGCCTCTTCCGCCCCCTTATGATTTCATGCTCGAGCAATCAAGTCTCATGTCCCATTCCCAGGAAAAATCGATGGATATGCATTTTGAATATGATTGGGCGACTTTCATCACTGCGTATGCGTTGGGAAGATGGGACCCGCATCGCACACCCAACCCCCCTCTTACTGCACAGAGTAATGCGAATCACGGTGGACAGATTCTGTTCTCAGAGTCACTAAGTGCAGCCTCATTTGGATCAAATTCAAGTACTTCTCAGTCGCCTGAAATTGATGCAGAATGCTTACCACATTCGTCCACTCCTCCATGCTCAGCGCAACTTACATTTGCCGCAAGCCCTGATCAAACTGACGAAATCAATGAAAACAATCTGTCTCTATCGTCAATAAAGTTGTCCGTTTATTCAGTAATATTAAATACGTTTTCTGACTCGTGACCTTTTATGCCACCCAGCTTTCCCCCTTTGTCCAACTTTCAACTCCCTCGTACACGCAACTCTTTCTCCACATCTTCGGCCACTACAGTGGCAAGCGAGATGCTTGGTTCCCAATACTCTAACACAGATGTACAGACAACGGTGGCAACCATGCGTTGGGCCGCAGCTCGCGTTAATATTTCACCACTGGCTCTTCCTTCACCCGAGCACGAGCTGACAGATCCTATGCGTGGTATAACTGCAGCTATTCCTGGCTCACATCCTGAAGACGGTGACATTACTCGACATGATTTCCCGCCAACCTCGTGTAGTACGCGTAAAAGTCGGTTAGGTAGTTTCTGGGAAGGTACAACAGACGTTGATGCTGGTGCAACGGGAAGTGCTGGCCAGGCGCGTCTAGCCACGATACTTGGTAGTCCCCCAAACAACCAATTGACCGAAGGTGCACCGACGGAGCACCACGACGAATTGCAACCGGACATTGGATTTCCATTCGACGTTCCGCTACCTCTGACACGTACCTCCACCCACACTGACTCTCACACTCAACATTTGGCAGGGAATGTCCCTGAAAAATTGAGTGTATCCTTGACACAACAACGCTTTACTCATGACGGAGCTTTGTCCTCTGAGCCTTCAAGTGTGATAGCACAGCCACCTCCACTATCATTGTCACTGCCGCCAACCATAACTTCAATACCTCAACCTCCAAATTCAGGCCCAGAGCTTGGAACGATGTCTGTGCCTGCCCTCCCTCGGAGAGTATGCTTAACACGTCAAAGTTCGTCTCCGCTGCCCGCATCTTTAACACAGCAGGCACGATTAACAGGTGGACGTGCCGTTTCCGCCGGGTTAGCATCATTAAAAACGGGACGCGCAGCGAAGGAGGAACAAATGTATGTTGAGTTGGGGTACCTGGCTTCACCTTATCCACCCGATGAGCTGGAACGCAGGCGGGCGCTGTACAAGTGAGTACCTAGGCGATCTTGAAATTAGTTGCTTGATGAATGGAGGACTAATCTATCAAGATTTAACATATGGCACACAGGACCTGATGTCAATTTTGATCGAATAGCACATCTTGTTAAGCTAGTGTTCAACACCAGAGGTTCATACATCTCTTTAATAGATGGCCATGATCAGTAAGTAATCTGGGTTTGCCAGTGATATACACACTTTGAACTGTATAATTATTAGATGGTTCAAGTCCGGATGTGAATGAGCAATCCACAATCATCCCCCTTGTACCTTGCTGATATTCTCCTTTTTGACTCTTCACAGGGGGTACAATGGCCGACACGTGTGCAAGAATGCATTCGTTCTGCTCGCATGCGATTCTACAACGGTATGTATTCATGCTCACAACAGCGACCCGATTAGGCTGAAGCAGGGTACTACAGGGAGGATGAGCCTATGGTAATTCTGGATACGCATGCGGATTGGCGGTTTGCGAAGAACGTACGAGTATTCCGATTGATGACCTGACACAACTTGACCATTCTCTTTATTGCAGCCCCTAGTGATTGGTGCCCCCCACATTCGATTCTATGCGGGCGCACCTCTGCGGACGCAGGATGGATTCAACATTGGCACGTATGTATCTCTCTTTAGTCAAGTGTGATTGTGATCAAACTACCCGGCCACTTCAGATTGGCAATAATTGACGATTCACCGTGGGACGACTTTTCGCCACGACAACGACATACCCTCAAGGAATTTTCAGTAAGTGAATCGTCAAGCGACCATTTGAAATATTAACAAAAATGTAGGCTATTGTGATGCGTGAGATGGAATTGTGGCGAGACAAAGTGAGTCGTTTTGATCATCGTGTACCAAATCGCTATTAATCGAATCTTCAGATTCAGTTACGTATACGCGACAGAATTCAGAGCTCAGTACGTCCTGCAGGTTGACACTGTGACAATAGATCTCACGAAGTTTAGATGGAACAATTCAGTCGAGAATGCCTAGAAATCGATCTAGAAAATCAGGGACAATACAAGGATGGTCGACCAGGCCTTTTCGCTGGCCCACCCATGGATAAAGTCTACGACAATGCTGCCAAGCTCGTCAAACGCACACTTGATGTTGAAGGTGTCATCGTCATGGACATATCTCACTGCGAAGTTCTGGAATCATTGAGTGCGGAAGGCAGCGTTTCCGTAACGATGCATCATGGAGAACTGGGAACAGATATGACGAAGCAGCAATTGTCCACGGAGGAGTACAAAACACTAATTTATTTCTTCAACAAACATCCCGATGGCAAAATCTCGGAAGGAATTATACCCCACAGCTTTAGGCCCTTCTTGCCTACCCATATTCAGTATGCTTTGAGTAAGTGTTTTGCCAGATCTGACCATGATAAGTAAGAGCTGACTGTTATAGCTGTCCCTATCTTCAACATTGACAAGCGGCCGTTTGCACTGATATGCGCATACAACGTATCGGACCATAGTAAAAGATTTGTATGTCACACATTTTCGCTTCCCGTCCATCCCTTCTTAGTCCCCGTACCATGCTCATAGCTTGAAGGCCATGAGCTATCGTATCTCCGCGCCATAGGTTGTTGATTCATTGAGATCTAGTTAGTATCGGCGGTGCTTATATCGGTGCAGGAGTTATAATCCTTTCGGCCGTACTCAAACGGCGAATGATGCTCGCAGATAAGGCGAAGAGTCTTTTCATTTCAAAGTACGTGCGATTCGACTTAGTGGCGTGACAAACACCTCATTTCCCTGAACATCAGCATCTCACACGAACTCCGTACGCCATTACATGGGGTACGCAGAAGGGCAGATTCATTGCAGTGTTCTGACGAGATCATAGATCCTGGCAGCGGCCGAGTTACTCAGTGACAGCTCGCTTAACCACTCTCAAGCATCATTCCTACAAACCATTCAGGCATGCGGGACCTCCCTCGTTGAAACTGTCAATCATGTGCTGGACTTTACAAAGCTTAGTGGCAATTCCAAAGCGGGTGGAGTGGAGAACGTCATTATCCCTAGCAAGTAGGCGTTTTGATTTATAAATGGAATTCCTGATACTATACACTTTTTGACAGTGTCGACTTGATGCAACTGGTAGAAGAAGCTGTTGATGGTTGTTGGGTTGGCCACCGCGCACGCACGGATATTATGAGTGATTCAGGCATTGGGAGCGTGTACTCCCCTCCCAAAGATCATCCTGGGTCCCCCGTGACCACCAGGAAGAGACGAGTGGAGACCGTCGTTGACATTGAATACCGTCCAGAGGTATGGTACCACGTGGTAGTACCTCGCGCTTGCTAATTCCGAATCAAATCAAGGGCTGGTTACTGAAGTGTGAAAAAGGTGGTATTCGACGAATTCTTATGAACCTCTTTGGGAACAGCCTGAAATTCACTAGCGTATGGCAAATAATTGCTCATACGTATTGTTATATCCTGACTCATGTTTTAGGATGGTTTTGTACATGTGCAATTGCGACAACTACCGCTTACTCCGGAAGACCCTCCAGATAAGGTCAAAGTTGAACTGAGTGTTATAGATACCGGGAAGGTGAGTGACGAAGGTGGTACGCCACAAAATCTCCTGATTAACCACCTTGGCTTCTCAGGGAATAAGTCAAAATTTCCTGAAGGTATGTTCTATCGCCATCTTATTTTCATATACTCTTCATTTGTTCCAAGAACCAACTGTTTCACCCGTTTTCGCAAGAAAACCCATTGCAGACGGGGACTGGATTGGGTTTGGCGATTGTTAGCAGTATTGTCACATCCGATAGCGTCAATGGCAAGATTGACGTCCGGAGTGAAGAGGGAGCAGGAACGGAAATCAGGGTCACGTTCTTAGCGGAAAAGCCAGATGTCACTGAACAACTTACCCAACCCCTGGTGTTCAAGAATGATGATCGAACGTCCTCTATGCCGACTATTGCACTCGTTGGGTTTGACAACAAAGAACACCATGGTATTCAGCTTTTGAGGACCGCTCTCTTGATATACCTAAAATCTTGGTGGAATTTCAAGACTGTATCCAGCACAAAATCGGCTGATATCATGATCATCAATGAAGATAGTACACTAGTGAAAACCGCCACTGAGAGTCACGATACTCGGCAGTCTTTCATCATCTTGTCTGCCGCACGAGGAAACCCTGCCTTGATGTCAATAGCCTCCGAGTTCGAACGTATCGGCGGTTTTTGCAGGATCCTCTACAAACCTGGGGGTCCTTCCCGCTTGTGGATTATTTTGAAGCTTGCGATACATGCAATCAAAATAGGATCAAGATCGAGATGCACGTCAGCGGATGGTACAATGGAGAACGGACCGTCACATTCAACATCAATGTCACTAATGCTGGACAAAACAAGTGCGGCAAATGCTGGCCTGGCTCGCCGCAAATCAGAAGACTACAAACGTAGGCCCCATACTTTTCTGAGGCGGCCGTCAATTGCGCCACGATCGACTACAGGTCACACGGGAAGTGTGTGGAGTCGTGCATCGTATTTTGCAGAAAAGAGTAGACCTCATGAGGAAATCAAATCAATGTCCACAGTCAGCATCGGGACAGGTGGTACATTATTGAAAGCGTCGATTGGTAGTACCGAAAAGTCCCGCCGCCGGTATCGAATCCTTGTAGTCGAAGATAACAACATCCTTCGTAACCTGCTGTAAGTACTGCTCTTGAACAGTAGCTTGTGGTACTCACTATGTGAATAGCATCAAATGGTTGTCCAAAAAGGTGAATAGTTTACGAATTCCCTTCGTCATACTCTTGAACCGTGTTCTGTCCAGGGTTATAACTATCGAGAGGCCGTTGACGGTCGTGACGGTGTCACGGTCTTCAAATCAGATGGTCCATTTGAGTGAGTTTCTTGACCCATTGTTTGAATTCCTCAATACAACCATGGACATAGTGTCGTATTATTGGATTTGTCAATGCCTGTGTTGGATGGTGAGCTCTGTCAGGAAGCGAATGTGAATTTCATGTCACTCGTCTATACAGGTATAGCTGCAACCGCCGAAATTCGCGAATTTGAGTCAAGACGCGAACGTGACGCCGAAATTCAACGTACTCGAATACTTGCCCTCACTGGTATGTCGTCGTTAGAGGACAAACGAAGAGCATTTGAGGCAGGTGTTGATGGCTAGTACGTGTCATTAGTTTCACGCGCACAATTGATATGGTATCCTCACCATCTTTTATGTCTAGCCTTGTTAAGCCGGTCGCCTTTAAGACTCTTGATGAAATGTTCCACCAAATAGGAATCTCATAGTTACGATATGGTATATCCACACCGACAGGATATTCTAGCCTCCCATGATCCTTCGCTTCAATCTAGTATCGGCAACAAAAAGCGGCCATCGCTTCATATTTTATTATCACGGCACTTCTCTCGCTCATTTTCACGCTCTCCTTTCTCGTGCATTGCGTCATTGCTTTACCTCCCTTTCGTTCACCGCTAGTTTACTGATTGACTGTAGCGACATAGCCCAATATGAATTGTGTCCTTAGAGCTATCTATAATGCACTGTACGTTTCTTGATATTTGTACACATCCCGGCGATATCCGTCAAATGTAGATATGTTGTAACACTATCTATTCTTTGGCAATTCTCAAGTGATATGTAAACAAACATTTTGGTATGTTGTACAGGCTGCTAAATGGTTGATATATATATGGGTCTGGGTACTTGTGATTTTTGTGTGAGCTTGATGCCAATATTTATGCATTCACTTCTCCCGTCGAAAAGTTGCCTTCTTGGGACTGATTCTTGTGCTCCCTCAGGAGACGGTCCAGAGTTTCCTTTTGGCCAACGGCGAGTTCTCCAGACTGGATTCCAGAGTGGTAGATACGCAAGAGGGAATCAACGTCGTCCATAGACTGTGTGCGGACGTCTGCAAGCTCCTTGATCTTGGCTGTGGCATCCTTGATCTGTACAAGGGGAGTCAGCATTCTGTACCTTATCACATGTTAAATCTATAAAGCCTGACCTCCTCGTCTGTCAATTGGAGGCCGAGCTGTTCGACTCGAGACTTGACGGCGTTCCATCCGGTTAGACGGTGCCTGTTGACCAGTGAGCTACGATTTAGGCAGCGACTGAACTATAAAGAAGAAAACGTACCCAATAGACACATAGCGAGTTAGGCCGAAATCTTCGGGTTTGAGGATTTCGTATGTACTGGGGTTGTTGAGGATAGCCTTGGCATGAATACCAGCCTTGTGCGTGAAAGCACAGTAACCACTGTGGGGGAACAAGGTCAGTCTTCCTGGGAAAGGAATAGGATACAGCACGAACGTGATTGGGTTCATAAACGGAACGTTGACCTCGACCGCCTCGGCCACCAAATTCTCTATTTCACGCAGCATGGACAGGTTGTACTTGCTCTTGACATAATCTGGATTGGCAGCGTAGAGGCAGGCGACCAAACCTCCCAAGGGTGTGATACCGACGCGCTCGCCGATGCCAAGCACCGCTATCAAGCTATTTTGGTACAAATACGATATATGCGCGAATATATGCACTCACACGTATCAATGTGTGTGGCACCGGCCTCAAGGGCGCAGTATGCATTGGCGATGGCTGTCACAGGTATCAGGTATGCTCACAAGCGTCGCTTGGACATGACACACCCATTCCAGTGTCATTATGCAGATGAATTTCAATATCACAACCAACAACGCCCCTGAGCGTGCGGACTAGATCATAGACTTGTCTGGGGTTTGCACAACCGACGGTATCGGCAATGCCGACACGGTTTACTCCAATCTTGTCAACAGCTTGGTAAATTGACAAGAGGTCAACCAAGTCTGAACGGAAGGAGTCTTCTGAGGAGAAGCGGACTTCGATGCCCTTGGACTTGACAAAGTTGATGACTTCAATGGCGGTCTTGGTGATATAAGTCATGTCTTTTCCATGGGAAAACTCGCGCAGGAAGGAAGAAGTACCAATAACGACGTCGACGCCATCGACGCCAGTTTCCACGGCGATGCGAGCATCGTCCATGTGACAGCGAATGTGGGTCAGAATTTTGGCCTTCAACCCGAGCTTGCAGATGGCCTCACAGTCTAGGCGCGACTGCTCTGATGCGGCGGGTGAGGTGAGTTCGATGTACTCTACGCCAAAGGCATCAAGGGCCTTGGCAATAGCGATTTTAGTTTTGGTATCAAAAAATGCATTGGCGAATTGCTCTCCCTCTGCGCGGCGGTGAATTCAGGGGCTAACGGTGGAAGAGATATGGGACAAACCCCTCAAAGTGCTCTCAATGATGTTAAAATTTGAGACGTTTGACAAAAAGTCGGCAGCGCGGGGTGCATAAGGATTGAGACGTCGCTGTTCTAGATAATTGCTCATGCCGTTTGGGCGCGACGTGCCGCGCTTTCCGTTTGCTGTGCCGTTTGTGAGTGGTACTGCGACCATTTCGCCGGAACCAGTGGTCGTACTGTCGCCGTTTGTATGAGGGCACATTTTGGGGAGAAAGAAAGAGGGGGAGATGATAGTCTTGTTGGACAAATTTATTTTTTTTGACCTTGATTTTTTAACATCGCAGAGATCAAAATCTTTTGAGTCATTTCCATCGCGAAGGGCCCCACAGATCACGTGCTAGCATTCACGGCCGAGTGGGGCGAACAGTCGGCCCGAGTGTAGCTACAGGTAGCGGTCTCTTTGATAAGTTCAACTCTTTACATACTCATGGCTGGCGAGCCTGGTTTACACCACTCGTCGTTCGCAGCGTGTCTCATTGTGCACGTTTTCGCAGCTGCGGTTGCAATACGGCATCGCGCATTTCCGGCATTTGTAGTGGCCCCAATAGCCACACACCGAGCATAGTAGCCGTGGCGGGTACGGCGACGGCGGCACCACGGCCGTCAAATATGTTGGCACCTCTGGGGGTAGGGCAGCCACATTCTAGCCAATGGACTGACAGATTAGCCTGATATTTCCTAAAACACGATTCCTGACCAACAGATTCCTCAACCCATGTTGCGAGGCTCTTCCGGTACAGTAGCGCAGTGCGCACATTCATCGTCGACTTTTTCTTCTTTGCCGCCGGTGAATTGCCTCGTATGTTGAGATTGCGTTTGTCAGATATTGTCTGCCTTGCGCGTCCTTTGGCGTTTCGGCCCATATCTTCATCGTCATCGAATGGAAGAATTGTAGGCTCAGTGTAGTTTGAACGCTTGGTGCATCTTTTGTCTCATGTCGGACGTAGGCTGTGAGCAGCGCTTACCTCAAGCTCCTCAAGATGACGCCTTGTCCGTTTCGCAATGACTTCCGGTGTCAAGGCCTGGAGATTACTGGAGTGCGCTTGACGCGCGTCTATCACGTTTTGATTAGCGCTAGATGAACGCTGGTGATTTGGAAACGAACACATACGCTGTTCTCTCACTTTTGGTGCCATAAGGATGAGAGTTGAGGTTAGGGTTATGTTTTAATGAGCACGCCATATAATTTGAATGAGATCTCACTTTTTAACCTGCCATCACTTCAAGATGGCACCTCCTGAGGTCGTTCTTAAAAACATGCAACATGACTTGCCTACACCAGAACCAGAGTCTCCTGTAAAGTCCCGCAGGCCATATAGATTTTCGACGCTATGCGCTACGGTTGAAAACCCGAGCATGAAGGATAAATACGGCAGCAGCTCCGTCCCAATATACCAAACCGCCACCTTCAAGGGAGTGGGCGGCGAATATGACTATACCAGGAGCGGGAATCCTACCAGAAGCCATCTCGGTATGTCAAACACATTCCTCCTCTTTTGCTTGGATTGTCTTGATTGCACCCCTAGAGCATCATATTGCCAAAATTTCATCCGCTGCCCACGCTTTCGCTGTATCTTCCGGCATGGCAGCACTGGATGTTATCCTGCGCGTGCTCAAGCCCGGTGATGAAGTAATTGCAGGTGACGATTTGTACGGTGGGACCAATCGTCTGCTTGCGTACATCCGCACCCACGTCGGTGTCACGGTACACCATGTAAACACGACAGACCCCACCTCTCTCCATCTGTACATACACCCTACCAAGACAGCCATGGTACTCCTTGAATCACCGACAAACCCTCTTCTCAAGATTGTAGATTTGGCGACGATCAGCAAAGACGTCAAAGAGCGCGCCCCAAACGCGATCGTGGTCGTAGACAATACCATGATGAGCCCATACTTGCAGCGGCCGCTTGAGCATGGCGCGGATATTGTATATGACAGCGCGACGAAGTATTTGAGTGGACATCATGACCTCATGGCAGGAGTAGTCGCTTGCAACAGAGACGACCTAGCCAAGGCAAGCGATTGCCTTTATAATCTTTCTTGCTTTCATCAGCTCACACGTTAAATCCAGCAACTGGCATTCACAGTTAATGCAGTCGGCAATGGCCTGACTCCGATCGATTCTTTTCTTTTGCTTCGTGGAATCAAGACACTCGCGTTACGTATGGATAGACAACAAACCACCGCACAAATCGTTGCAGAATACCTGGACTCGCTTGGCTTCCTCGTACATTACCCCGGACTACCAAACCACCCCGGGAAACCAATACATGATAGAATATCCAATGGAGCAGGGTCAGTGTTGAGCTTTGAAACTGGCAGCAAGGAGCTGAGCGAAAAAATCGTCGGCGGCACGAGATTGTGGGGCATCAGCGTCAGCTTTGGTTGTGTAAACAGTCTGATCAGTATGCCCTGCGTCATGTCGTGCGTGTTCTTCTCTTGCCACTCTATTACGCTCAGCTGTCGTCGTCAGGCACGCATCCATTGATCCAGCCACCCGCGCGGCTCGTGGCCTTCCAGAAGACCTCATCCGCTTATGTGTCGGGATTGAGGACTCTCTAGACCTTCTGGATGACCTTGAACATGCGCTGATTGACGCGGGCGCAATCACATTCAGTGTCTCCGAAAACAGATATATTCGCATGACCGAGGCGGGGACAGGAGAAGCAATAACAAAAGCAGTGCAAAAACTAACCTTAAACAAGAATGTTGCACAACCAGAACAGAAAGAATGGTTCATCAGCGCGCCTGGAAAAGTTATTCTCTTTGGTGAGCACGCTGTGGTACATGGCGTGGTGAGTATCCTTCATACTCGTCAGGGTCAGGGGCAGAATAGTACCCTGTAAGCGAATGCCGTTGTCACTTCAGGACAAGTGGGCCTGATCGCTGCCCGTGAGATCTGCAGTTTCCCTCTACCTATACGAGATAGAAGGTCCAAGAGCCCAATCTCACCAAATAATTGTAGACTGCCATTGCAGCTTCGGTAGATCTCCGGTGCTATGGCCTTGCAACTCCCAGGCACGATGACAAGCTTTCGGTGCACTTCCGTGATATCGATAACTTCTATCATGAGTGGGATATTAAATCATTGCCCTGGGGCGCTGTGACTCCCATACCAGCCGGCGAAGAGCATCCGGACCTAATAGATCAGTCCCTAATCAATGAACTTAACAATGGAGTGTTGAAGACGCTTGAACCGGAAAGGAAGCAAGCCCATGCAGCCAGCCTTGCGTTTCTGTACATGTATTTGAAACTTGCCAAACCCGATGCCCGGTAGGTCGCGTCTTTTTACCTGGTGGTGGCCGCTGACCATCTTCGTAGGCCAGCACTGAACTTAACAGTTCGAGCCACCCTTCCTGTTGGAGCAGGGCTGGGCTCGTCTGCCTCATTTTCAACATGTGCAGCAACTGCTCTGCTCCTCTTTCATAGTCGGATCAGCCTGCCTTCACCCCCGGCGCCATCTGATCCTGAAACTGGTCATACTCACACCTCACATCAAGGCCGGAGAGCTATTCCTACCTCTGTGGCCGAAGAGGTTAATCAATGGGCATTTGTGGCTGAAAAGATTCTCCATGGGAATCCAAGTGGTGTTGATAACAGCGTCGCTGTGTTCGGTGGAGCGTTGGCATATACCCGAGCTGGGCTTGGTCGAAAAGGAGGAATGGAACCAATTCAGGGGTACGCGTAAACTGATCTTCCATATGCACAAAGCTCATCGCCCCCCTTATCAGGTTCAAGTCCCTTAGGTTCCTGTTGACAAACTCAAAGATTTCAAGAGATACCAAAAGGCTTGTCGCAGGCGTTGGTGAGAAAAAAGCGAGAGTGAGCCACTTTTAGACGTCCGGTTTTCAAATCACGACGGCCTCAATTGGAATTGTAGGAACCACAGCTTGTTGGCGAAATTCTTGAATCAATTCAGAGCATCAGTGACGAAGCTCGGAGAGCACTGGCGGATCCTGAATTGCCTCGCGACTCACTCTTATCCGCCTTGTCGGTAAGTCACGACAAGATTTCCCCGCAAGGGACGCGCTCACAAACTTTCTCAGGCCCTCATCAATGAAAATCATGCTCACCTTGTCACTCTTGAAGTGTCACATCCGTCTCTCGAAGTTATCCGGGAGGCGACATCTAATCCATACGGCCTCAGTACAAAATTGACTGGCGCCGGCGGCGGAGGTTGTGCTGTTACGCTGATTCCAGATGGTGATTTGGTTCAACAACTTCCTCTTGAGGCTGCAGAACTGATGGTTAAATTCAAAATTTTAACAGATTTTAATAATGAAAGCCTGCAGGATCTGATCAGTAGTTTGATCCGCAAGAATTTCGAGCCATATCTCACATCTGTTGGTGGAAGCGGTCTTGGAATCTTGTCACCCTATCAAGTACACGGTCATCTCAGATCCACCACGCGTCCTGTACCCGTAAGGGAGACTGGCCAAGTCACGCCTCCCCACCAAGATAATGACCCCTCTCCACTCGAAACCACAAGAGATGCCGGTGATCTGGACACTTTACGTACTTCACTTGAGACTATCACAGTCGAAGAACTGGCGGCGTGGGCAGATGGTCTTGGACGCTGGTTGTACGTCTGAGATGCAATCCCTTACTTTTAACGGGCGATACACTGCGTCTGTGGCGTTTGGGTTGTTTGAGTGCGGTACAATGAGATTTCAGTCTGCTGCAATCTGCAACTGCCCGTGACAACCTTTTTTCCAGAAAAAAAATGGACGTGTGTGTAGAATATTGTGTATCTCCTTATGCGAGTATCAACTAGGCGATATAGTACTGTATCTCATTTGAACGCTGTAAAATGCGCCACTTTTGATTCCACCATGCACTGCAGTTGTACTTTTACTTTTTTTTTCCAAGCTAGTTCTCGCAGAGTCGTTCTTTTGACGTGATTATCAGTCACTTTTTGGACCTGATCTGCAAACTTAATCTCGCTCTACTTTTCGTTACTCTTATTCACACTCGACCGGCTGGATCAATAGAGAAAATAATCCATGAACTGTAGGAGATACACTGGGTGGTGGTACAGGCTTGAATTACAACTAATCAGTACAGTAGCGAAGAAAAGAAAAAAACTCCCAAAGTCCTCCAATATTTAGCTCATAGACCTCCCTTCCTTTTTATTCCACGGATATTTAAGTTGAAGATGAACAGGCTGAACGGCACATCAATAAAAAGAAACAGATTAGACTTATGACAACGGACATTTATTCAGTGTCTGATGCATCTGATTCGTCGGAGTATATGGGTTCTCTCGGCCGCAAAGTCACCACAAGAGTTTCTTTGATTTCCAGATGTCTCACGCCAAAGTAACGTTGTGATTCGAAACTCCAACTTTGAACCGTATTAGTAAAAAAAGAAGAAAAAAAAGAATATAGGCGAGGAGTGGGAATGACTGACTTTAGATTTCCAACAATCCAACATTCTAATCCTTGGATGAAACGAAGAACTTGAGAATCAATCATGGGACCCCATGACGGCATTGTAGTCTTTGCCGTCAAGTATTTCTTCATTAGTTCCTGAGAATGTTCTCCGATGTAATCTGAAGCATCTTGGAGCCCAAACTTTTTCTCCTTCATCAGGACGGTGACGACGTTATTGCCATGATGCCCTTTAGCTTGCTCCATATCGTAAGAATAGACGTCCTACAATGTAAGAACCCGAGTTAGATAAGCTATCATATCGGAAAGTGACCCAACTCACGTTTGCCCAGCAAACAAGATCGCAAGCTGCTATCCAGGCTTGGCTGAAATTGGGATTTTCAAAGACCTCGTCTGGGAGGTCAGTCCCCTGTGCATACTCTATGAGAGCGAAGCAACATTGGACGGCACTGTTATTGCGACGGAGTTGGATGTAAGACTCTGTGTCCAGGACCAGATCCTGTTCCCGTAGCTCTGCCTCCTTTCCAACAGCGTATGTGTAAGCTATACATTGCTCATAAAATCGTTTAGTGGCGTTTGGCCCTGCCAGACGCAAAAACCGTTTTCTGAAGCTGATTGATTATAGTTAATTGACTGGTGTAATGCCATGAGCGCATCGTTTACTCACCCTTTTGTTATCTTGGTTAGAACGGTGCCATCATCCCAGTTTGAATCCTGGAGGGCACAGCGAAATGTATTCAAGATTGTGTGAGCGTCAGATCCATTCATGTCATCGCTGAGTTCGTCAATGACAAATAGTAGGTTGATCTGTGGGCGCGAGTGAGAAGAAATATGAGGTATTGTTATTTTCATGCTCACAAAGTCGCATGCTGTTCTGAATTGCTCGTAGCCGGCATACGCATAGGTATGTGACACTAGCAATTCATTTTGACCTTGAATGAAGAAGGCTCGCTTTCTGTCGGTGAAGACACCGAAACTGTTTATCCAGGCACGAGACTCTGCGCTTGCGTCCAAATAGTAGGGGTTGGTAGTGCCTTTGAAGGGGCACTGGCTCTTCAGATCTGGAAGGACAAACTGACGAACGCTGGATGGCATCTCGTTACTGGAGAGTATTTCAGAGATGGGAGCAAGGTAGAAAAGACACAGCGGATGATGGGTAAAACGAGAGGAAGTTGAGGTCCGCCTTTATACGCAGAGATTGCATGGGTATATGGCAGTTGGTAACCGCTGCCGGTTCCAGAGAGGTCGCAGTGATTACTGCTTTCCCGATCTCATCTGGGGTGGTTCAGGTCGATGGCTGTTGAATCTGTAGATTGACAGAGACGGCGGTACAGTTGAGGACGCCAACTTTCCTCGATCGAACAGCCAACGACTTGATTATAAAAAGAATAAGAGGCACCACATCACAGAAGCCATCCGTTTCGAATTCCTTTGCACCGACGTAAATTGGCCGTTCTCCGGCCTGAAGGCCTGACGGGCGACTTCCCGGAATGCCACACGAGGTTGTACCTAATTTGTCACCATTTTTGCACCTTTTTGTTTTGGCAACTCACTTGCCTGATAGGGCTTCATCTGACGCCGTGTTGTCCTGTGTTTTGTCGACTTAAATCCTTTCAACGCTCACCATCATTCTTATGGGAGCGGTCCGAATCATTCGGTGCAGTATTTCTGGAGGTATTGACCAGCCGACAAACCAACGAGCATCCCGACTTGGTGAGTCCCATTTTCCATGTACAAAGAAGGCATATTAACACCAATCTATGATGTTTACAGCTAGGGGTTATCGGGGGTCAGAAAGTGCATCATATTGATATTTTGGAGAATACACCGGAGATTGTGTCATTTGACCAAACTACAGCACAATAGACTCGGAACTACCTTGACAGGAAGCTCCAAATATCATTGTGCACCACAGACAGATTACAGAAACTTGTCAAAGTAACTGTGTATCTGGTGTTGGTCCGAGACGAGCTATGCTGGAGCTCCTTGATTTACCGAGGGAGTTATAAAACTCTTTTTCATTGGATCCGAGGAGTTGTTATTAGGTGTGTAGTGCTTCAGAAAGTGAAAAAAAAAAAAAAAACTCACACTTACCCTCAGACTATCGCGTTGCTACGAAACTGTACTCAGATACACTCATGGTCATCTTCGGTAGATGACTTGTGGCATCCTGTTTTCCAAATATGCGTCAAGTATGGACCGTTGAAGACGACGAACCCGGCTATTTTTCTGGCGATCAGATATCTGCTATAACAGTTATTGTACAATCCTTCTCAGTCTGTGTTGTCGAGAGTGATGGTGATGCGGTCTCCGCGGTAGCTACGGAATGAGATCAGAAATCGTATTTTAGGAAATTGGCGAGAAGCGATGTCATACCTGTATTTTCGGAACAAATATATGTAGAAACAGGGACCTGTTTTATTCTTGTAACGTCATGGCTTCTTGGGCGTCTTGATGAACTGACTTGCGCTTACCTTCTATAACAAAGTATAGAGTAACAAGCTCATGAACATGAGATGTCATAACCACCTTGAGGCACGCAGCCGGTTACTTGAAATCCGGCACTTGTTTGCAATCGTCCTTTGACAGTTCCGATAGCAAAGGAGCAGCACCAGTACCGGTGCTTTCGCGCGCAGCATCATACGGGGCCATTTTGTATCGCTATCTCAGACAACCTATCGTTCAGTTGCGTAGAGAGATGTGCTGGTATTTCCCATGATGTCTTTGCCAATAATAGCAATGTAAAGTTCAATGAACCAACGGATCTATCAGAGATGTTAAAGTTGCGCGAGTATCAGTATCGGGATATATTCAGATATAGAGATTTTCGTAATGCCTCAAGGCGAGGGAGCTGTCTGCGCAACATGTTTTGAAGGCGGCGTGTATGCTTCCAACTTGCCTGTCCATTATCAACTTGGGCTCTGCAACAAAAGGTTTGGCGAGCTGGATCTGGGATTGCTATACGCACACAAATACCAAACAAACTTGAAAGGATAAAAAGGGGCAACAGACTGCCCTGCGACCTGCGACTGTATAGCAAAGGGGTGGCGTTGGAACGTAGATGATCAAAGATGAAGACAGAAATATGTCAGAAAGAGGTAGTGTTACGTGCTTCTCGCAAGTATGGTAATCCATTGTCAATTGGGGGACTTTACACGCGGGAGCAATCACGCTTTTTGAGGGAAGTTTAATGTACAACAAGATGGGTCGTTCATATCTGGAGGATAACGAAAGAATAGAACATTAGTAAAAGTCGGCGATAGTAAGAATAATACGACGTGAGCAGTCCGGCAAGTCTCCTCTAAGGTTGGTTTAAAAGCAGATTCGGTAACTAGCATAACGTCCACTTGTCTCGCTTGGTCTGGTAATTTTGACAACTTGTCCTCGGCGAAGACCATAATAGCGGGCTACGGGATCTGCCAGTTGTATGCGCGGTAATTGAGTTTCCTTTAGGCGGCTGACATCATAGATTTCAGCCACGCAATCTGGAGCATTTGGTGGTAACTGCTACGCACTATTTTTCAAGGAGAAGTTTTTTTTCTTCCGGTGTCAGGACCTCATGCCTTGGCACCAAGGTGTGATGGGTAATATTAACGAGGAGGTCGGATTCCGAGAACTCTTCCAGACGGTATTGGTGCGCCATTGCCACGATGACCTGTTTCAGTTGAGATTATGAAACGTATGATACCGCCTGTGTCCTTACTTTGCGAGCTGATGGCGTCATGTTACCCGGGAAAACCATGACACCTCTTTGAATCTTGTACTGTTCCAGAATTCCAAGCATTCTGCAGCACAAGATAATCTCAGGAACAAGAAGGTGTATAATACCGGGAGTCATACTTTCTCATTGTTTTTACGCCAACGCTTCTTTCTTCCGAGAAGTACACAAAGATTTGGTCTGTTGGATCATTGCGCGATGTGGAGTAGAAGCCCATTTTATTGCGGCTGTCTCGGGGAAGAATTCATGAGAAAGCGCAAGCTAGAGATAGAAGATGCGTACTCAATCATGTTCTGTATGCCATAAGTATCCCGAAAACGTTGCAAATCTATGTTTATCTCTTCGTCCGAGACCAGATAGCCCTGTTTCACTGACAGTTGAATTGAAGGAATCTTTTGGCCTGTATGCGTTGTACTGACTCTGTCTCTAACCAACTCATGTATAGTTCTGTTGACTTTCCATAGTCTTGCCGTTTCGTCGACTTCAGCCATCGAAGTAGCACACCAAGGATGTATTTCAAACTCCGACTTGAGTGTCTTTGGTTTTTGGCAACAATATGCCACCAAATACGAGCAATGGAGGCGCTACTCTATCTACGCTTGTACTCACAAATGCTGCGATGGTAATGGGTCGCATTGACCTGCAAATGTACTGTGGTTGATGGTATCTTCATTGTTTAGAGCAAGTTGAAGCCTGCCAAAATTTTTAAAGGCGCTGTAGAGTCAGCCCCGCCATCTGCACCTAGTAGTTTCAGCAGGCCATCAAGTGCCTTCCCTCGTCATATAACCGGTATCAGCTTCGATGACAGAGGGGATCAGATAGTCACGGCTGCTGAGGACGAGACCTTCCGTCTGTACAATTGCAAAACTGGCAAGCGAGTTATCTATCACGCTGACGCTCTCTCCCTTCTGATCGTAAAATAGGCCGCTGAAAACACTCTATTCCAAGAAGTACGGAGTAGACCTTCCGAGGTTTACGCATAAGAACACAGCAATTGTACATGCATCGACGAAGGAGGATGACACGATTCGGTACCACTCGTTGCACGACAACAAATATCTGCAATATTTCAAAGGACACAAAGGAAGAGTGATTTCGCTTGAAGTGTCCCCTGTCGATGATGGTTTCATGTCAGGTGCGATGGACAAGACTGTTCGACTGTGGGACCTCCGGTCAGCCGCATGTCGAGGACTGTTGACTGTGCCCTCTGTGCCCATAATTGCGTATGATTCGACTGGTGTCGTGTTTGCCGTTGCAGTCAATCACTACTCCCGCATACTTCTGTATGATCAAGCCAACTTTGATAAAGCACCCTTCTTGGTCATAACGCTTGAAGATCCGACCCTTGCCCGCGTGAGCTATCCGCCCAGGCCAATATACATGACGTCCATGTCGTTTTCCTCGAATGGAAAGTATCTCCTTGTTGGGTGCTCGGGTGATGCACACTACGTTGTGGACGCCTTTGAAGGACATCTGCTTGCGAAGCTTGAGGGTCATGCCGGTCTAGAACGGCGGTCGATAAGTTCTCCTCCTTCCATAGAGCCATCGAGAGGTAGCAGCGGCGAAGAAGTGAGCTGGACTCCCGACAGCAAGTATGTAGTAGGAGGAAGTCTCGACGGAAAAATACTGATATGGGACGTACAAAATCTCCCGGTGCGTTCTGGAGAGGTCGATTTGAAGATCCCTCCTCTTCAGATCCAACCGTTGGCTGCGTTGGACGGACATCCGGGACCTTCAAGATGTGTGAGATTTAACCCGAGATTGGCAATGATGTGCAGCGCTGGAGCTGAACTGGTGCGTAGTCCTGTTGCATTCTCGAACATCAAACGGTTGACTATCTGCAAGGCATTCTGGTTGCCAGATCCTAGCGGAGATGCGGAAGAGGTCGCCCGAGATTTGTTGAAGAAGAAAGTGCCCGTGTAATGTTATGGCGCAAGAGACATATCGGGAGTAGTTCATTGCCCCAAATCCATCCCGGATCAATTGCACCATGAAAGAAGATTCATGAGGCTGTTATGAGTCCATTACACTTCAAACGTGCTCCAGTCACAGCTGATGCTTGGTAATGAATGTCGGATCCTCTCTATTTGTCATGTCTGGGTGACTGGGTGTTAGTAGTGCTACAGACAATGTCAGATGATTAGCATTTCGTGCAAGCGTGCCGCCGATGTCATAGGATCAAAGATTCTGGCAGGTCAGAACCTGTTCTTTACTGCTCTTTCCATGCACGCTCGTAGGATAGCTTCGTATCGCATGGTGTTGTTGAGCGCATAGTCGACATCCATTCGTAACATCCGTACCTATCGCAGACAACACTCTGTGGTAGAGAACGATAACTAACGCGCTCACAGGAGCACGTGACTTTGAGGCGAGTAGGTATGTGGGGACGTGGCAACAGGTTCCTCATCTTCCCAAAAGTCCTCATACACCTTCCGGTATAAAATGCAGATTCAGCGTCTTATTGGCGCTATTCTTTACGCAAGCTCAGTGTTCTTGCTTGCAGCGGCATGTAAGTCCTTGAAATAGAGATTGCTTGACAGTGTCTTGATGACTCTCCACACTTTTAGCGGCAGAAGACGCGGTCGAACCGAATGTAGTTGCAACTGCAGCTTTTCCGGAATCTAATGCATTTGGATGTGCGTTTTGGTACCCTTCCATATGATTTCCTTGCATTCTAACACGTCGGTCTTCAACAAGTCGTTGTTAATGGGGAGAAAAATTCCATGACGGTCACCGTTGCCAACAAGTCGGGCCGGGAGATGGTCCTTGTGAGCGTAGCTGGGTCTTTGCATCATCCCGAGACAGATGCACTGGTGAAAAATGTATGTTGATGAGTATACTTGGTGATTTGACTGACGTCACTCTCTGCTTAGCTCACAGCAATGAACTTTGGATTTCCATTGATTGACAACGTAACACTGAACATTCCGTATGCTTTCTATAGCGAGTGAGTGCTCCCTGTTGATGTCGGTCCATTTGCTTATGCGTGATTTTTACAGGTTCAAGGTAAATGACATGAAAGATATATAACCATGTCAGCTCTCATACATGCCATGTAGCCTGGCGATGTTCGACTTAACCTCTGGCTCGAACATTCAGTGGATGTGTGTCTTGATAATTTCCCGCTTCATGTTTATGCATTTATCCACATTGCATAGGGTGTAAAGTATCGAATTCCCGCGTATGACTCCATCGTCAAAGTTGTCGAACCAGAGAAGTCTCTGTTTGATGTCAAGATGTACGTGGTTTTCCGTGTAACAGTATCCGTAACGTACTAAGCAGACCCACAGGCTTACGACTTACTTGATCGTTTTCGGAATCTTGGGAGGATTCTCGTATTATGCATACGTCAACCTAATTCCGCAGCCCAAAAAATCCCGCTCCAAGCCAGCGTCGTCTATCAGTGCGCCTGTAGGATCCGTGACTGCCACTGGTGCTGGGGGATACCAGGAAGAATGGATCCCAGAACACCATTTAAGAAAAAACAAGTCTGGGAAGAAGCAGGGGAACGCAACTAGCGGAACAAGTGCTGATGAACAGAGTGGTGCCGAAACGAGCGGCACAGACGGCAGACGGAGGAAGGGCAAGAAGTAAAAGTGAACGGATATCTACAAGTTAAAAGATAATATCTGGCGTTGTTGGTTTCGCAACGACAGACGGGGTCGAGGTTACTTCTACTATTGTCGCTGTACACTACAAGTTGTCGCCTGCCAGATCTAATGCCACATGCCTTGGATGGATAACCGCGTCTCACGTCGTCTGATCAGGGTATGCGTGACAGATTGATGTGGCGGGCCTGTGTTTGTGCATGTTTGTGTTGGGAATGGTGATGGGTTGTTCTATTTATGGGTTAGGTTTATTGCTGATATTCGACTTTCCTTGTCCATTGCCCACCTCTCCTCCCCCTCCCCCTCCCCCTTTTCTTCTCTCTCCTTGTTTCTCTTCTCGCGTTGTCAAAAAAAATGGCGGCCAGGGTACGTCCACCAGGCACCTTTTTTCACCTCTCATTCCGACAGCTGACTTGCCCCCCCCGTGTCTTTCAGGCTCAATTTTTGAGAGAATACAAGCTTGTCGTTGTCGGCGGTGGAGGTGCGGCAGACTCGTCATAGTCGCGTCTCCCTGAATCGCCTTACTCAAAAAAAAAAAAACGCCTCCTTAGGTGTTGGAAAATCCGCCTTGACTATCCAGTTCATCCAGAGCCATTTCGTGGACGAATACGATCCAACCATCGAGGGCCAGTTGCTCTTCTCGCTCCGGGAAGGGAAAAAAAAAATGATATTTTACCCTCAGATTCATATCGGAAGCAATGCGTAATCGACGATGAGGTTGCACTCCTGGATGTTCTCGACACGGCAGGTCAAGAAGAATATGGGTTCGTGTTTATTCATTTTTACGTTTCTTTCTTGTACATGCCATCCCTGCACGTTGCAACTTACAGCATTGATTTTTCGCCGATTTCTCCTTCCAACTTCCTATCTGGGTATTGCAATTCCTGTACCTGATGCTGATTCATGCCTTGGACTTCGCTTTGATCTAGAGCGATGCGGGAGCAATATATGCGAACCGGAGAGGGCTTCTTGCTCGTTTACTCGATCACTTCCCGCGATTCTTTTGAAGAAATCAGCACGTTCCACCAACAGATCCTTCGTGTTAAGGATCAAGACTCGTTCCCTGTCATCGTTGTAGCGAACAAATGCGACTTGGAGTATGAACGTCAAGTTGGCATGAACGGTTTGCCATTTCATTTTTATTCCTTGAGTTATTTTACTTATCAATAACATTCTAGAGGGCCGTGATCTAGCAAAACATTTCGGGTGTAAATTCATTGAGACTTCAGCGAAGCAGCGGATTAATGTCGATGAGGCGTTTACCAACCTTGTTCGCGAGATTCGCAAATATAACAAGGTGAGCTTTTATCCATTGATGCTGTAATCTTCTGTCCATATTCATTTTACAACTAGGAACAACAAACTGGTAGACCCGCAATGGCTGGTGCTGGTGGAGGTGCACCAGGTACTTACGGTAGTGGTGCACAGCCTGACGATTCAAGTTCTGGTTGTTGTGGAGGTTGCGTTATTCTTTAAATTGTCGAACTTTTTACCCCTTTATTTTTTCTTCTCCATGTGGGATACCCTCCGCGTCGTCCCCCCACCATGACATGCATGGGCCCTTATGCTGTATCTCTGTTCTTTCGTGGACTATCCGCCATTTTCGCATCATGTCCGCTTTCTCTATTACAGTTTACCGGAAAGACTTATTTCCCCCTATCATTCCCTCCTGGATATCAAAAACGAGGCGTTTAATTGTATATATACTCAGGTTATCATCAATACATCCCATATTAGTCTGTTGGTGATGTGTTGTATCCTGTTGAGTGCATCTCGTTGCGGGATGCATTCCCGTGAGAGATGCGGAGACGGTGACCTTGAGCTCGAACAAAAGAAACGTTGCAATCACAGTCTAGCACCGGGATTGCTAGCATGTTCAGCTGAGATATAGTTATAACGATTAGTGATGCAGCTACTGTCACTTTGGGCGGAAGAGCGGCTTACTCTGTGTTGTCACCACGTCTTCGTCATTCACAATTCTTATAGAGTCTATACCAAGCTCATACTTTCCGGCAGAGCCACTATTACCGCCGAGCAGAGAAATTCCGATACTCCGTATTTTTTCTTTATACATCTTGATCTGGCTGTCAGACACTTCTCCCAAATTCGTGTGCACAAAGTTGTCAAATGGAATCTGTAACACAGTTAGAGAAAGCCATAGTGTCAGGTCATGTAGCGCCACACTCTGGTTATACGCAAGAGAGTAGATTACGCACAAAGATATCTTCCCAAACGTTATTGTGATGCTGAAAATAGAGTCGGTGCTGCCACAAGTCGGTGGAGATTGGACCTTCGGTTTGGATATTCACAAAATAAGAATCGTGTGCGCTTGGATCTCCCGCAAGACGCAAACGGAGGGCGAGGTAATGGTGATTCGATACGTCTTCAATGAGATTTCCGAACAACGTTGGACGTGGCTTGAAAGGCGTGCAAGTTTCAACAAAGTCTGCAACACGATAGACATGCGCATTACCTTGTTTCTGAAGCCAGCATATCCACCCCTGATCTTACCTTGCAGTCCAGCCTTCACTCCCAAACGCATATCTCCCCAGAACACGCCGGTAGCTTCCCGGGCAATGCTTGCATTGATTTTAGGCGACTCGTCAAGGTCTAGTTGGACAGTCGACGTTCCACCAATATCTGCATCGCAGCCAGTGGCAAACTGCTTGATATCTGCGTGCGAGTTGAAGGTGAAGAGGGTTCGGGGCAGTCGCGACGGCTCTTCGGCGCCTTGCATGCGCAATACTGCGAAATAAGGATATTGTTTCCGTTTTGATATACTTTTTTTTTTTACATTGCTGGTACCTGTAATGGCGCACCTCGCGCGGTGTTGTCCCGCAATACTTGGGCCGTCCTGCTAATATAAAGGGACAAGTTGGAGGATGCCATGGTGGAAGGTTGGGCTCTTGACGTCAGCAGACAAACTTGGCCATGTTACCATTTACGGCGATACAGTAAATAAATGAATATTCAAGAAATTACTAGAAAATGGCCAGCGTAGTACATAAAAGTAATTGCCAATCAAACTAGTGCCGCTACTTTTGACTGCGTAGGGCTATCATCATTTCCGGGAGATGTCGGCAGCTCACGATCCGACTCACCATAACATCCTCCTAGCTAACTTCGCCATAAATCGTTGATATGTCTCTGCCTTGCGTGTACCCGCGGGCCATTGCTGACTCGGATCAATGGAAAGCTTGATACCACCTCTGACTGACAGCGTGCCGCGCAGCGCGAGGAAAATAAGAGAGTATAAGCAGGACTAACAGGAGGGAGCCAATTAAAAATCTGCAAACCCTTGGGATCCGGATTCCGTAAACAGGACGAAAAAAAAAACTATACCGGTAAAATGTGAAGTAAGAACTGCTCCCAAGTGCGGTTCCGTGTGAAGTTGCACATGAAGCCCGCGGGGCCGTACATACTGGGTCTCATAACAACCAGTGTTGCAGCTAGAAACGAGGGTCAATATCCTTTCACCCACACGTATTTTGCACTTGGTTACCGGCAGTTACGGAGATAGCCCATCCGAGAAAGATTACGATACCGCAAATGAGGCGTGACTACGGTATACGGAGTACCAAGGAATTGAAAGCATGGGCAGCAATCGACACCGTGAAAAAAAAGTCGTTGACCAGATTCCAATCTGCAATAATGAGACTGGTGTCCCTTGAGATATTTCTGGCGTGATATACCCGACCAATCTGCACCTTGCAGTTTACAAACCCAATCTTTAATATCGATTAGCATGCGGTCAAGGAAACAGATAACACAGCATACCGTCAATAAACGCTTGTTTTGTTAGCCACCAGATATCTACCAGAGCTGATGCAGAAGAAAGGGCGTTGGCAGTCAGCAGACACGCTATATACGAGCCGAGATGAGTACGGAAGAAGACATATTCTTTTGGAGCATCTTTTCCGAACCAACGATGCAGTACGAACAACCACGACAGCCTTGGTAAAGTCACCACCACCGCCAATGTAGAAATGGTCGCAAAAGCGCTGATGACCTGGAAAGAACGCTTAAAGGACGCAGTCCCAGAGGAGATAACAAATGAACCCTCGTCCACAGAGGAATTGGAAGAAGCTCGTCCAGCGTCGCCACTGACTTCTCTCGGAAGCCGGTTAAAACTTGGAATGAAAGTCAAGGATGAATGATGTATATGTCTATTTGCTACAAGCAATAATACAAGGATTCCACATATCTAGCCAACCATCAATGACAAAATCACAGGACCACGAGTTGGAAATAATACACACAAACGATCCCTGCAACCACTACTTCCGTGTAAAGAATTTTTCAATACCCTTTGGTTCATTGCGTCGTTTGGCATTACCAAGTCTAATTCGTTTGCTTGATGAAGTGCCTTTTGTCAGGTTCCTGGACAGTTCTTGAGCATAGTGAAAATCATTGTGCTCCATTCGCACTGATTCGAGTGGGTCTCCGTCATTGATTGTGTCCTCATCAAGAAACACTGTCAATATTTTGTCACATTTGGGGCACTTATATGACAGCGACGGGAGCACAGGGCTCGACGATCTAGCGGAAGTGGGCGCATGATTCACCTCCTTCAACGCGAGATCGATGTTGTTTTCACCCTCGTCTCGGGAACGTTTAAGTGCTTGACCGGAGGTCAGAAAAGATTCAATGCTTTGCTGACCCGCCTCAGAGGCGTCAATGCCTGTAAATGCCAATTGTACATTGGTCACGTTCACATTAGCACTATTGCCAACAAGTTCTTTCCATAGCTTATCCCCCGCAGAAGCAATAGCTTCGACTGTGACTTCTCGGGCGAAAGGGAAAGGCGTCTGTTTCGACCGCCCAGTTTCATACCCTGTAAAGCAGTTACGATGTAAGGCCTCAAAAGTCAAGCTAGGCGCAATTACCTTTTCGCGCGTGCAAGACAAGGGTCTTGGGCCAAAGATTGGGGTTAGCCTGCCGAGCATCTTTCAAGCGCAATGCTAGTTCTGCAGCCAAGACCCGAATCCAATGATATCCTTCGGATGCCTGGTTGATGGCTTGCGGCAGATTCTTTGAAGCCATCATACTCTTGTTTACCGCCGATTTCTCCTTGACTATAGCAATTCAATAAATGGCTTCACAATTTTGGACTGGCGCACCCTCGGCACGATCAATCCCTCTAAGGAAAGTTAATAAGAACTCCATATGAATGCAGAAAAATACCATACCGAAGAGTCTCATATACCCATACGGATTCTTCCTCAAACTTGCGCTGCATTTCCTCTGCCGACTAAATTATCATGATGTCAGTCAAGATATAAAAACATACCTAAACTGACTGATCTTCATACATAACGATTAGTCACAAAATAAGTCGGCAAAAATAGTGTATGGACCCACAGCATGTCGCCCACAGTCGACGCCTCAAACTCTTTGGCCAATGCTTCACCTAGCTTTCCCCCGAGGAATCTAATCTGACACCCCGTCGTTGATGATGAGTCGACCGTGATTAGAATCGGCAACGTACTTTCTGGAATGACATCGGCCTTAGATAATTTGGTATAGCTGCATTTCGCAATATGCTCTTCTTCGCTGTTAGAATAGGAAGAAACGACGCAAGAATGATGTTACCTGGCTATTGGGTTTTTTATAAGATGCGCTCAACTGTAATATGCAGAAGCGTAACGTTAGAAAGGTTTCCAATTGGCAATTTTGCCTACCCACCTTGGCCAAGAACTTATTGCGAGCAATCCCCTACGACAATTCGGATTCATGAGAAAATTAACGACGTACCATCACAGTACTCACAGCTGATGTTGTATACCCCAGCTTCTCATGAATATCTTTCCGCGCCTTTCCCATGAGCTCAGCAGCTATTGACAATGCTACGTCATGCCAGGTCAAAGTGGGCTCGTCCCCACACAACCGTGTATCTTGGTTCTCTACTTTGTCCGGCTTAGCTTGCTCCGCTGTCTCCAGTGGCACTGCATGGCGACCAGTTTCTACCTCTTGTGTGTCGCCGCTGTCTTTGCCAGTTTCATGGCCATCATTGGCTGTGGAAGATGTCGACGGTTGGGGATCAATGAGTATAACGCAACCCAGGTCATCCCAAGATACCGGAGGAGGTGGGGGAAGTACGGTATCGATTCCATGCGGTGCATCAGGCGGCACAGTCGCAATGTGGGGGAATCTTTCGAGTATGAGCCTCCGTACCGGCCGAGTGAAGTCGATAAACGCCTCGTCAATGGATGCCTTTTCTTATAAGAACATGTGTCAATCACTGAACATTCAGGGAGTTGCGTGTCCTCCCGGCCATGATGGAAGGTTATGCCTTACCAATCTCGCACTCAGGCAGGTTTTCCCTGAACATGGCGCCAACTTTTGCGCTTTCTCTGCGATAGTAATCTAATGAAACCTTTGCACTTCATGAATCAGCTATCAGACCAAGTAAGACATGGGTATACCTTGTGCGTGTTGGTGTCTACATTATCCCAATAACCTGGCTCCTTTTCTCCTTCCTTGTACGTTGCTACATGTACCACGACAAGCTCGGGGCATCGCTTTTTAGCCTCCTTGACCTTGTCCATTCTGGATATTCCGTACTTCCTTGCAGGATAGTTGACAGCAATCAATGAGTCCCATTGAAGTACCACAAGGGGGATATCCGGCGACGTTCCCAATCGGACCATTTCACAAGCAGCATAGAATGCATCGCTATCGCATAAAGCAATTACCCTCAATGGGTCCCGGACACCTAAATTATTAGAAAGGAGATGTCGATATGTTATTTGCGGGTTCAAGTCGTTGGGATCGAATTCTTGCTCTATCACTCTTGCTTTCCCCTTCCATAAGCTCGAGTTCATGATGATGCTCTTTGCAACTGAACGTTGTCAAAGCATAACGCGTCAGTTTCAGCGCGCTGTCGCACCGCGTCAAGACGTTAAAGCACATAAACATGCCACAACATCACGAAGGCTAATGGGATACATCAATAAACCGGCGAACCCTTTGCACGCGTTCCCTTCATTGTTCCACCCTTTTCAATGTCTTTACTGTGCTAATATCTACGGAAAATAGGTCCTAGAGACATCTTCAGTCTGCTGGGCAAATGGTCAAATATACTATACCTACCATCCCCGCTCTCACTTCGTCAGGCGTCGGCATCAGACCAAGGCGAAGAAGCTCAGACGCTTTCGAAACGACAGGGTCATTTTGCATACTAGTTGGTTCGCCAAGATAAGAATGGGGAGACCAAATATTGTGGCATCCAATTACCTGGCAACTGCGACTATCTTCCCTTGCTTCACGTAGTATGCAATGAACTGCCAATAATAAGTTAGCCGCCTCGGATATGGACACACAAGGCTAGCCGACCTTCATTTCCTCTGGGTTCCCTTTGATTATGACATCGTCATATTGATGTCCAACACCACAATAGCGCAGTTGTTGGCCCTCTGCATAATCTACTGTCAGGACACCCGTGGAAAATACTAGTCAAACGGAACTGACGGGCGCTCCAAAAGATGGGAATCTTGACAAATGGTTGTGGACTACCTGCGATTGTCTTCCCTACCGCACGTCCTTGGTTACCAGCCACCTAGCAAGAAGAGTTTAGGCAAAGCTTAATAACAAGGAGAATACTGCGTACGTTCCAATGTTCTATCCTAGTCTCATCACCGTTAATTTGGGGATAAATTGCAATATCACCTATGTAAAAAATGATTTAGCAATAACAAGTCATCTGGTGTTGTGACGTACCAATAGCGAAGACATCTTTGTCTTTGGCGCTTTTCACTTGTAAATATTCATCCACTCTAATACCTCCATCCCTTTCCAGCACTATGTCACTTCCTTTCAGGAATTGGGTGGCTGGTGCCACGCCGACACCCATGATAACAAAATCGGCGGGGATCGTAGTTCCATTGACCAGCACACCACCAGCCAGGTTTGGATTGTCTTCGCGAGCGACAATCTTCTCAACCTTGGTTGACATGTGGAATTTAACTCCTTGAGATTCATGGTACTATTTTACACATTGTCAGAGATTGAATCGATGATAACGCCTGGTGATCACCTTTTTCAATCCAGCCCCGATTTCCTTTCCAAGAATAAGCTCAAATGGGTATTGTTCCATCCCAATGACATCTATGGAAGCAAGCTTTCGCTTTGACACCGCCGTGACAATTTCCATGCTGATGAAAGAACTTCCAATAACAACCATCTTTTTGCCTTCCTGAGCGGCTTGATTGACGATAGGATCAGAAATAGGTGACTCTACTGGACCAAAGAGATCCTACCATCGTTGACTTTCTGCGAGTCCGCTATGTCTCGGAAAGTGTATACATTCTCAAGGTTGGCGCCTTCGATTGGCAAGCGACGAGGTGTGCCTCCAGTTGCCAGTATCAATTTTTCATAAGCAAGTGAGTCTTTTCCATTATCCAGTATGACCTTCTTGTTTTCGAGATCAACCGAAGTAACTTCCTAATGATGAGAATTGTGAACCGCGGACTGATCATTAGAATCAGCGAACGTACGACACCGAGCCGGACATTCGTTCCATATTTGATTCTGAGATCAGCGGCTGTCCTCCACTCGAGTTTGGCTGGGTCCGTGATGAGAGCTTTGCTCAATTTTGTCCTAAATCATTGACAAGTGTTATACAAGAGTTGGGGGCAACTGCAAATAACTGACCGATCTATGGGCAGGTATGTTTCCTTCGACAGGATTGTGATGGGCGCGCTGTATCCATGCTAGTGAGATTGTCAAGCTCGAATGCCATACAAATGTAATAAACAAATGATGACCTCTCTGAGGCTCTCGACAGCATGAAATGCTCCCGACCCACCACCAACGATGACCACGCCTTTCTGGCCAACATGTTGGTTAATATTGAGTAAGCTCGGCTGTCTATCCTTGTTCTCTTTGAGAGTGTTCACTGGATCGGCGGTCACATGGATCTTTCCATCCTTGACTTGCGCCTTGAAAGAGTGAAGAGCGGCTGGGGCCGGTGCATCCTCTACCAACGCTTTATATCAATTTCTGACAGTATGGAAACACGAGAACTGATGCAGACCGATATCACCATTGCATATGTTGAAGCAAGCTGACGAAACATATGTCAACAAGACTTGTATGAAAACAATTGGGATACGTACCTCCATGCCAAGGGCTGTGGTAGATTGCAATTGATGGGCACTGCGATTTATACATTACGCATACATATACTTACCAGACGACGCGGCCGTCGGAAGTCAAGACACCTTTGGCTAGAGGTGCACCGTAATGCGTGCAAAAGGCGCTAGTCGCATGGATCTTATCGCCAATGCGGGAGAGCAAGACTTTGCCCTTCTCAAAATCGACTTCCTTCCTTAACATGTCACTTTCAGCAAGCTGCTCAAGGTCTTGAGCTAGATCCTGAAATACATTTGGCCATCATGAAGCTCGGCTTCATCGAGGACGGCGATTGTCTTGACGGTCATTCTGCGAGTTTGAAAGAGAGGAGAGGAGGTGCGGGGAGAGTCGCGGGGAGAATCGCAGGCAGGCGTGAATCGGTCGCATGACTGCCAGATTATTATCCAATCATCGATGATGTATTACGATCAACGTCATCTCTATTTTTATCCTTGTATGTTGTTCATTTCCATTGCGCGCATGCATCGTTCAGTCTCTTCTCATACGTCATATGTTATTCCACGCTGACTCTTTGGGCAGACATACGGAACCCGCAAAAGCTGCGCAGATTAAAACAGCACGCAGTCAACGCAGGGGTCTCTGGACTCGTCAAGGTATAACACTCACGCTTCTACTTACTGAGTGTCGAAAATGCAATGACTGTATAGACGGGAAAGCCGGGTGTGCTTGTATTCGATGGCAGGAAAGAGCGCGTCAAAGCGTTTCTAGAACACGCGCGTAGTTGTGTCGTCTTTGCAGTGTGCTGTCTTCCCCACAGCTGATCACCAGACATAGGCCTGCGTTACCTCGAGTTTCATCATGTTGACACCATTCCTCTCAGCGATGCTGCCCTGCGCATTGCAGACGCCAAAAGCGGCTTACATGAAGTTCGAGATATGAACGCGCTTGTACAGGCTCTTGACAGACTTGGCTTAAAACATTGGTTTAGATCTCAGTTGGGAATGGACAAGGGATAGCTTATGAACTAAAAGTTTGGTATCAATACATAGGCAATAGCTAGAGGAAGTGTAGTACACGCAGTACTGTACTTTTGAATCTAAGTTATAATATGCAAAATATCTATTCCGAGTCTGACTTGTAGTCAGGGCGCAACGACCGCACAACTTTGCCTACCATTCGAATAAGCAACCGGACAAATTATAGGCCAATACGCCAAACACATACCTGCGCGCCATATTTCTTGATTGTCGATCTCTTCGAGTTCTTTGGCAAGATCCTGGCGATATGTTGAACGACCATTGAACTCCAAAGATTTGCGAGTTTCCGTGCCATTTTTGACGCTCTCGTACAGCTTCTCAAAGACAGGCAGGTTCGCCTTTTCAAAGATGGGTGCCCAGTCCAAAGCGCCGCGACGAGCCGTTGTTGAGCATGCATTGTACATGTAGTCCATACTAATAGAGGTCAAATAGAATACATGGGGCCAATCACAAGTCACGTACCCTTTAGCACCAATCAGAGGGAATAACGATTGAGTTGCTTCCTCGACTGTTTCATTGAAAGCTTCTGACGGCGAGTGGCCATTCTTCCTGAGAACTTGATATTGTGCCAAGAACATTCCTTGAATACCACCCATCAGCTGCAGACGAATCAGAAGGTGTCCGAAACATGACAACTGTAACGACATACGACTCCACGCTCGCCATAAAGATCAGAGTAAACTTCCTTCTCAAACGTTGTCTCATACATGTAGCCGGAGCCTATGCCGACACCGAGGGCAATAGCCTTCTCCTTGGCTTTACCAGTGACGTCCTGCCATACTGCGATACTAGAGTTGATACCACGACCCTCTTTGAAGAGGGTGCGGACGGTGCGACCGGAGCCCTTGGGAGCAACGAGGATAACATCAACATCAGGGGGAGGGATGATATGTGTGTCATCCTTATAGACAACGGAGAAACCGTGCGAGAAGTACAAGGTTTTGCCTTTGGTGATCATGGGACCAATTTTGGGCCATGTTTGCGACTGCGCTGCGTCGGACAAGAGGTTCATTATGATGGTCCCTTTGCTAATAGCTTCTTCGATGGTGAAAAGAGTTTCACCAGGAACCCATCCATCTGCAACTGCCTGCTTCCAACTCTCGCCGTCCTTGCGGACGCCAACAACGACATTTAAGCCATTGTCACGTGCATTGAGACCTTGGCCATGACCTTGGGATCCATACCCAATCAGAGCGAGGGTATCATTCTTGAAGTAGTCCTGTAGCTTAGCCAGCGGCCAGTCGCCCCGCTCATACACGGTTTCCTTGGTACCGGCAAAGTCCAACGTCTTGACACCACGAACACCCTTTCAAGGAACAGTCAGCATTACTTTACCTGTACGTGTAATAGGGCGCGTCACATACGGAAATCGTGGTCTTCTCTACGGACTGTCTTGCCGCAGCGCGAGCAAGAAGTGAATAGTTTGCAACCTGGCAGTGTGCAACAGCAGCCTTGGCCAGTGCACGAGGTGTACGGCGGGATGCAGCACGAAGGGCTTGTGAGGCTGAGCGGGATGCAATGGAAGCCATGGTGGTCGTGATAGCAATGTCCGAAACTGAAGCTAAGCAAAACTTTTTGAATGGAGTCAACAATCCTGTCGGCCGATTAATTTCGTACCGAATATCACCGAGACTATTCGGCTTGGGCTTAGCCAGTGCTTAGCCTCACATGTTTTACCTCATTGTACTGTACGCTATGAAACTACTACAGTATGGTTCATAGTATGAACCGCCCACGAGCCTTTTATTTGCAGAAATAAAAAGTCGAAAAAAAGCGCAAGCGACGCTCTGACTTTGGCGTTGGACGAAAAAGGCAATCGTCCATTTCGATCGAGATTCATCCACTGCGGTTCTGCTCTGGATATTCGTAGAGCAATCGAGCTTCAAGCTTCAAGCCTTGCATGTACCGGCACCAACTGTGATTAACATGTTTGGACTACTCGTAGGCTCACGATGCATAGCGACAGCATGCATGCGGACTTGTAAATATGGGGCAAGGCATCTCGCAAAGCCCCAGCGAGGGATACCAGGGCGTCCATCAGGCAGACATGTAACATCATACGCATCATTGGGTGATCAAAGCACAATCACAGATATACCCCCAGAGCTCCCAAACATTTCTGCAGATAACCTTCCGATAGTGAGTACGGATGAGCGAAAGGTGTCGATTGGTTGGGACACACGGACATGGTCTAGATTGTACGTCATGTAGCATTTCACCGTGATCATTTTGATTCGACCTGTTCATAGTCACAACATATGGTTAAGAGACCACTGTCGTTGCACAAACTGTTTTCACCCAGTCACGAAACAGCGACTGCTGAATACATTCGAGGTACCGTATCGTATAGCGTGGGCCCTCGTGATCACCAAATGTTCTAAATTATATTCATAGATTCCCGCCAATATTGCGCCTATTGCTGTTGTCGCAACGGCTGACGGTTTGCGGATAACCTGGACGTCTTTCTCACTACAAAAAGCCTCGGTGTTCATATGCTGACAGTTCCTTAGGGACCGACTCTCATGAAACACTATATCCTTGGTCATGGCTTCAAAACAACTCCTACGATCCTCATCTTTCTCGCAAAGACATCCATAATGAGTATGTAATAAAAGTCTTACTATAGCTACCCTTTCTAACATATTTATCAGAAAGATTCTCTGGGGCTCCAAGATTGAACAGTCACCGCCAACGGTGACGTACGAAGAAGCCATGGCTGACGATGACAAAGGTCTATTCAAGTGGTTATCTCACGTTGTACGCGTTTACCTTCTTTCAAAAAATCTCGAGCAAAGACGCAATATGCGGATAGGATCAATTCGGTTTTTGTTTCGTATCCGGGGTACCCGCTACACCTGGGGCAACAGAAGAGCTATCAAGACGAATTGGTTTTATCCGAGAAACGCAATGTCAGTGTCGTCGTACTCCATTGCGATTTGCCAAGTCAATGAGCTACTTACCCTTTAGATGGTCATTTTTGGGACTTCACATCTGATCTTGCAAAAGGAGACACGGCGTACACAACAATGGCACTTGGTGCTCACACTGACACCACCTACTTTGTCAGTACCCTCCCAAATCATGCAACCCACTATTCATCTCCAGTGTCACCTAGACCGATCCTTGTGGTTTGCAACTATTTCACCTTCTCTCACATACCGATGGCACAGGAGGTGCTACCCTCCTGGTTGATGGCTTTTATGTGGCGTCAATCCTGAAAGAGTTAAACCCCGATGCATATACAACATTATCCCAGATTTCAGTCCCGGCTCACGCTGCAGGTGAATCATCAGCATTGTACCAACCCTATCCAGCGACAGGTTACCCAGTGCTGCAGCATGATCCTTGCACCAACGAGTTGATCCAGGTTCGCTGGAACAATGATGACCGGAGCGTCATGAGTAACCTTGAATCACAGAATGTGGAAAGATGGCAGGTTTGACTTTTAATCACATTAGAATAATTTATAACCGATTTCTCCAGGTACAATGCCATCCGAGCTTGGAACAAAGGTCTTACAAGTCCGGATTCACAGTTTTGGGTACAGTTAAGACCTGGTACAGCTGTCGGTGAGTGTCAATTTCGTGCGTTCGTGACATGTCTCATGATCGCAGTCATCAACAACCACCGGGTTCTTCATGGCCGGTCCGCCTTTGATGGTAAACGTCGCATGTGTGGCGCGTACATCGGGATGGACGAGTATCGTTCTAAACTCTCCGTCCTCAGAGAGAAGTTTGCACCGGACTTTGTACTTCGCGAGGTCAACAACGCGACTTCAAACGGAAGGAGTATTTGGAACAGTGCACTGTGAGCTTGAGGGAGTATGGCACTTTGGGAGTTTCATATAAATGTTACCCATTGTTTGGCAACCTAGGGATAAATAAACAATGCGTCCATCTTTCGAATTCAAGTTACAGTACCCACTCACCAAACCCAGGAATGAACTGAAACTGAGGATGAAGCTTGGCTGATCGTCAAAGGTTGATATTCATTCACTGGAAAAGAGAAAAATGTCCTTTTTGTACAAAAACTTGCGCATTCATCAAATTTTCGGGGCCAATACAGACGTTGGCAAAACCATCCTAACATCTGCATTGGTACGCGCCTCTGCAGCCAAAAATACGCCTGTTTTCTATCTCAAGTCTGTAAGCACGGGTCGTAGGGAAGATGCAGATGATGAGTACGCGATTAATGCACTTATACGCTTCGTCCATATTGAATAATTTCTGGGCAGACATGTTAAGCGATACGGCGGAGGATCTAGTCTGGTTGAGACGAACTGTTTGTATCGTTACGATGAGCCCGTTAGCCCCCACTTGGCTGCAAAGCTAAAGGCTGGCGCAGCGGTAAGTGCTCGAATATTGTATGCTTTGACAATTATATTGACTTGGTACAGATACCATCTAATGAAACGTTTCTGCAGTCCATAACTAGTTATGTGCAAAGATGCGCATCAAGGTCGCGAGAAATGTCACATATGTATATAGAAACTGCAGGAGGTGAGATATCGCGTCTCTTAATTGTGGCTCACTCCAATAATCTAGTCCAAGGCTTTAATTGACGCTATGCCAATCTCCCTAGGGGTGCACAGTCCGACTTTGTCAGGCACCACACAAGTCGACTGCTACAGACCTCTGTTCTTCCCGACCATCCTCGTTGGCGACCATAAACTAGGCGGCATCTCATCAACGATCTCTTCCTACGAATCCCTTCTTCTGCGAGGCTACATCATTGATGCCGTCATACTCTTTCACGACGAGTACTATCGCAATTGGGAGTATCTAAAACCGTATTTCGCCGAACGTGGTATACTTGTTTCGGCCATTGAAACCCCTCCTCCTTTACAACCCAAACCTTCAGAAAATGCCAAGTTAACGGAAAAGTATTATTCGACCATTGTTCCCGCGAACAGAGAAGATGGTATATTCACTATTATCAATCATCTGGATGAATGCCATGCGAGGAGGCTCAGTGAGCTAGAAACTATGGCGAGACGTACACTGAATACAGTCTGGTGGCCCTTTGTGCAGCATGGTCTTGTTCAGAGCGAGCACGACGTCACCGTGATTGATAGTGCATACTCTGACTTTTTCAGTGTCTACAAGTCCAGCGTAGGGGATGAGGCTTCCCAGAAGTCATCACCAACACTAGCTCCGGAATTTGATTCCTCAGCATCTTGGTGGACACAAACGATTGGCCATGGACACCCTTCACTCGCCCTTGCGGCTGCCAAAGCTGGAGGACGTTATGGCCATGTCATGTTTCCGAAAGCCACACACCTCCCAGCATTGAAATTGGCAGAGCGTCTCGTGCACGAAGGTCCCGGAAAGGGTTGGGCATCTCGTGCTTTCTTCTCGGATAATGGCTCGACGGGCATGGAGGTTGCCCTGAAAATGGCGCTTCGCGCCTATACATCGCGGTACGGCAAGGAAATCTCTGATAGAAAATCCCTCGCAGTCTTGGGTCTAAAAGGCAGTTATCACGGAGACACTATTGGCGCTATGAATGCATGTGAAGAAGGTGTGTATACATGCGAATGGCATACCGCGAAAGGTTATTGGTTTGAGCCTCCATCCATTGGTATTCGTCATGGTCAAGTTGTCATATCTGTTCCTCCGCATATTGCAAGCATGATCGAGTCTGCCGAGGTATCCGCCCAATCGCTTGCATGGGTCTATGACGTCAACGGTCGCTTAGACACGCCCCTTGCCCAGGCGTACAAGTCATATATTCAAGAGACTGTTGATAATTTAGAACGGCAAAATGGCCAAAAACTCGCGGCTCTTGTTATTGAGCCTTTGCTCATGGGTGCAGGTGGAATGATCTTCGTCGACCCGTTGTTCCAACGAGTCATGATCGATGTTGTCCGCGAACGGGGCAAGGAAAATAAACTAGGCTCCAAGTGGTCGGGTATGCCCGTTATATTCGACGAAGTCTTTGTAGGTCTTCATCGCATCGGCATGCAGAGTACAGGACCCCTCCTCGGTACTAACCCCGACATTTCCGTAAATGCCAAAGTTCTGACTGGAGGACTGGTTCCTCTAGCTGTTACTCTAGCATCCGAATCCATCTTCAACGCGTTCCTAAGTGATAACAAGGCTTCTGCCTTGTTACACGGTCATTCGTATACTGCCCACGCTGTTGGGTGTGAGGTTGCAAACGAGACGCTCCAACTCATCGATAAACTACAAACCAGCCAGGTTTGGCACGAGGCGCGAAACAGGTGGATTGACTCCGACCTAGAGCGCGGATCGGTGTGGAGCTTCTGGGACCCGAATTTTGTGAACACGATTTCATCCATCAATGCGGTGGAGGAAGTCATGACTCTTGGCTGCGTATTGGCCATCAGGATAAAAGATAGTAGTGCAGGTTAGTGCCCTTTAGCTCCACCCATGATGATATATTGAAAAGCCGGGCAGGGTACACGTCCCACTCTGCGGAAAATCTTCTCGCACCATTACGTGAGATTGCGAGTAACGATGCCGTATCCTCTGCCCTAGGCGGGTTGCCCTTCAGCATACACTTTAGGACACTGGGCAATGTTGCATATTTCATGACTAGCCTGAACACTGCTCCGTCTGTCATAAGATCTGTGGAAGATAGAATATGGAAAGCCCTGAACGCTTTATAATGTGACGTGTGTATTGTAGCACATGAGTATTATCGAAAAAAGCCAAACTGATAAAAACCTAGCAGTAGTGCGACTAGGAGCTTCTACAAGGCCCGATATCTCCAAATAGCTACCGTGTGCACCTAGCCGCGACCGCTAGGTCACCTCCTAAGATGTCTACTATGGCATACAACAGCAATCTGTTAGAGAAAGTAAATAAAATCAACTACGCCAATACTGGGCTAGATCGTGAATCCTATCCAGCACAACAGTCAAATAGGATGTTTCATTAAGCAACGCTTCAAAGTGCTTTATAGCTTCCTCCTCAGTCAAATCCAAGCGGAACTTCTCCTGAATCTGCTCATGTACGTCCCGGTGTTTGATATCAGGAATGTTTGCATCTATCATGAGCGCTACCAAGTTGAGGATAAGATTTGCACTCTTGCGCAGGATAGTAAATGCAGTGAAGCAAAAGTTTTTGAACCGTGCATAATGAGGAGATTGAGCACCACCCATTCCATCCACCATCTCCTTGCATACTTTGACGGGTGGTGGGAACGGTTTGGGGTCGCGGCCTAGGATGTATCCAAAATCAACTATTTAACCATGAGTTTTATTTTATGCCCTGATTCAGTTGGATGCGCATACCATGGAAAAAGTGCCCTGATGAATACAAAGTTCAGTAAGAGTCAATGCAGGATACTAGACGACGCACCATCTGGAGCGATGAGAAGATTATCGAGGTGACGGTCGCCTACACCTAACAGATATGTAACAACGCAATAGCCAGCTGTAGACAAGGAGTTGGTCCTAGTTTCCTCTCATGCAAAATAGAGGGGCTATACTCACCGCAACTGCGTACAAATGTATCAATCACGCTTGGTTCGACACCTGACGTACCCACACTGCCCAAGTCAGGGTTATGCAAGCGCAGGTAATTTAGGACATTTCCATGCTCGCTGACAATGGCAGCAATAGTCATACTCTGTATAAATTGTATCATGCCCTGCGATGGCCCAGTGGCCAGTACGTCGTACGGGCTCAACTTGAGGTCCAGATTCTCTTTCCGAAGGAGGCGGTCCATAAGAGTAATCAATTGTATCACCAACTGATCCTGCCGCATGTCATCGCCGTCCTTGAAGATAACTGGAAACGTTGATCCGTCTGAACACTGGAAATACAACAGAAGCGGGTAAAGATTTGACTTGAAAACAGAGGAACTTTCTGCCACGATACCCGTGATCTCAATTCGAGCATTCAAGGGTAGTGGCAAAGGAGGTATTGCTGCTAGGTTGTTCTTTGAATCAGAAATAAAAGAGCGCAGTTTCTCAATCTTTTTCGGTCTTGGGTCTTTTGACGTCCTTAGTTCCTTGGCCCGCCTGCCTAGTGTTTCGATGAGTAGACCTTGGCGACGCAGCAGTTCGCGGCGTTCTCCCCCATCTTCTGCCTAGTTCAAACTTGGGATCAGAGGAGCTCTGATACTCTTTGTTTGATCGACGACTTACTTCCAGGATCTTGTTCATAAACTTGAACACGACGCGCCCATACATTTTGGCCATTACCCTGTCTTCAAGCGCAACTTCTACCATAAGGTACCAGTACAATCTGTTCCCCAACACCGGGTTTGTGACACCACGCTCAATCAAGAAGTCTGAGAGACCACTGTCGTCGTACGAAATGGCACTCGTCGCAGATCTTGATGATCTTTGATCACTTGCAACGCTCTCAAATTTGAGGGCCTGTACGAGTTGCAGCAAGTAAAGTAGGAGTTCCTGCACCAGTTGAGTGAGCATTTTCATCTGACAAGGTACTATATACTCACGTCATCGTCCGCACGGCTGAGTTGTCTCACGGCAAAAGCCCTTACACGCGAATCGACCGTGCTCGGTCCCAGGAGTTCAAGGGCGTCATCAATCTCAATCTCTGTCCATTGCGGTAATAACTCTTCCACAGCCTGCTTCACTTCGGCCGAGTCGCGCCATGTGACAGATTTGAGAAACTTGGTGAGGCCCCTTTTATCTCTTGTCAAATAGAATCGGAACTTCCAAATAAGATCCTTTTCTTCAGACGTCAGCTGTTGACTTGGAGCATAATTTAGGATAACCTGGAAAAGAGATGACATGAATTCTTGGGGTAGAGTTGAATATGAAAAGACGAACGGCTAGTTCATCTCTAATCTTTGCGTTTGGTTTCAGTTCTCGGTCATATGGACTACTTCGGTGACTTCGAACCAAGCGCCTATGCTTATCTTCCACTGGGTTTTCGCGAACGACATCCGGGTCGACAACACTCCACACGGTCGACTCTATAGAGAAAAGCGACGGCGTAGCTGCACCGGTCGTGTGGCTAGTTGGTGGCGGGAGGATTGAAGAGGTCGTTATAGGCAATAATGTTTCCTGGATTACAGTTAGCAGTTAGAGACTGGCGCATATACAATGATGCGCGACACACTGGTTCACTGAAAATGACGGGGAAATCGAATCTGGGAAGGTCAATATACAGAAACAGGTTCTCTGATTTTTCTGTCTCTGCCTATTGAATTCAAACTTGAGTTCAAAGACCAGCGCCAAGAACATCTTCTTACAGCGTGAATTTCCTCCATCTTGCGAAAAGCCATCTTGTCCAACCAATCAGACTTGGGGAGATCTCCCCGTTCGTATTTCTTTACCAGCTAAAATCGAGGTTTAGGTTGCCTTATTTTCAAAATCATCGCCAAATATACCTTTTCCAAACGACCCATCTCATCCCTGACATCTACCTTACTCGGGGTTCTTGTCTCAACCGAACCATCGGCTTCCTGCCCAGGCCATAATAGTAATCGGTGTTTGCCCCGCCTTAGTGTCCTAGGATTAAGAAAAATTAGCCAGAATGAGCATGACGAAAATTCGACAGACCACTTCTTTCCAAACAGTCGGAACGTGGTGCCACCAACTGGGACCGCACTCCGTGGGCCAGCGATATCCCAAACAGTAAAGGTAATCTGAGAACTCAAAGGAAGATCGCAGTATCGTATTGGAAGCGTTATCCATTCATTCCACCTAGGGATAGACCAGTTCGTGAGGCAAAGGCACTGGAAGTACAAAGTAACTCACGTATAGCTAGATTTGAACGCCTTGTACGAAGTGCGGAAGGGTATTGTCAGCGGCTTGTTATCCGCAATAAGTTGGCAAGTGACATAAAGATCTGAGAGTGTTCTTGA
Source organism: Amanita inopinata Kibby_2008 (assembly GCA_001691775.3). NCBI lineage: Eukaryota > Fungi > Basidiomycota > Agaricomycetes > Agaricales > Amanitaceae > Amanita > Amanita inopinata. Next base: position 125,199 of record JNHW02000010.1, on the reverse strand, counting down.
AACTTATAATTATGAGCAAAGGAACATGTTGAGGATTCCACACTCACGACGACTGAACGCCGTGATGTCGCAGCTCTGGGTTCTCTAGCAGCTCAGTGTAAGATCTCGGTTTTCTGACCCCTTCTAGCTGCGACCTGTAGTCTAGCGTAAGAACATTTGCTCTAGCAGTTAACAAGCTTGACACAAACACCCGGAAAGTGACAGGTAGCTTCAAATCTGATAGTTTTGCGAACGTGAAGTCATCGCGGTTGTCTTTGTCCATCATGATGCAGAGGTGATCATGGCAAGTTGGTGAAACGAGAGCTGCACCACGCCAACCAAAAATGTTTATCTCCAAACTTGTGACCAAATGTAATCAATTAATGGTGTTAACACCTAACAATACAATGTATAATACATCATGCGCCCACAGCGCTCAGAGAGGGTTCGGCACCAAGCGTAGCAGGTGAATCCACCTTGCTTTTGACGACTGAACCAGCAGGCGCTTTCACCATCTCTCCTTCTGTCTTTGCCACCCTTTTAACATCAGCATTGCTATCGAGCTTGGCTTTCTTCCTCCTCTTCGACAAGGCTGCAGACACCGCGCTCTTCACATTGTCCACAATCTCTCTGCTCTGTTCGAGGTACTCGGTATCGTCAAAACGGTGCTTCTTACCGACAACGGCAGAAGCATCCGTTGAATTAGAGCTTGAGGGGCCAGATGGTTCAATTCCAAGCCTGCGCTCGAGTGCTTCTAATTTTGCCTTTTGAGCTTCAGCTTTCGCAGCCAAGCGCTGAGGCTCCGACTCGAGATGTTCTGCAATCCTGCACGACATTAATCGACATGACAAAGATAAACGATGAAGGTAACCACCCACTTTTTGGCTTCCTTCAAAGTGCTCAGCCTCCGTCCGTTGAGATCTCTGCAAGAATCATTGTTGCTCGTCTTTTGACTGCTCATACGTCCACCGGCAGCCCGCAGTTGACTGCCAAATCCACCTTTGCCACCGAGTACGCGGGGCGTGAGGCGAAGACTAACAAAATTTGCTGTTGACACGCCATCTCGGGGATGCAGAGAAGCTATGGCCGTATCGGGTGAAGGAATCCGACCTGCATGGGTAGAGAATACGAGTGATGAGGCTATGGAAGTGGGAAGAGCCGGATAACGTGAGTGTAGGTGCGCATATAGCGACCCAACGGTGGCGTCTGAGGGAAGAGAGAGGGTGAGGGAGGGGAAAGGCGAGAAGGCTTGGACGAGGATGAGAGTCGACATGACCGCTGCTTTGTTTGGACGTTGTTTGACGCATAAAGTCAAGTATCACGTGGTCTGAGGTCATACACATACATAACTCCAGCGTCAATTCCGCTTTGTAACGCCGTGCTCGTTAAACTGCAACAGCCATGAAACTGAGCAGCATTCCCTCCGGAATCGACTGGCCCATCCAGTTCTGCATATTCGCGACCATTCTCACCTATACTGCTTCGATAATCACCTCAAACGTTTCCCAAGTTGACCGTCTCTGGACCTTTTTACCAACCATATACACTGCTTACTTTGCGCTACTGCCTCTGTGGCCCAACACACAGCCCTTCCTGCTCTTCCCGTATACACCCAAGACACTTGGACATGACGTCATCAAGGATTTCAGTCCCAGAGCCCTGTTGATGTTCAGACTCGTGATTTTCTGGATGTTCAGGCTGACGTACAATACCTGGCGCCGAGGTCTCTTTTCCTTGTATGTTCCCCCCTCGTTGTTTTGGGACGGTGACCCAATCTTGTTATAGGCATGACGAAGACTACCGCTGGATGGTGTTGAGGAACAAGATCCCCGCATGGCTCTTCCAGGTCTTCAACCTGACATTTATTGCCATCATTCAAAATATCCTACTCCTACTCCTTGGCCTACCCACTGCGTCGGCTGCAATGCTCCAACCTCATGACACTCTCGCCACCTCTGACATTGTCTTAGCATTTCTAGCTCTCGTTGTCTTGGTCGTTGAATTCACAGCGGACAACCAGCAATATGCATTCCAGTCCTACAAGCATGCTTACCTTGCAAAGAAAAAGGGAGACTCATCTGTCGAACAATATGATGAGAATAAGCATTGGCCAGGCGCACGCCTTGCATGGACTCCAGCGGATGCAGACCGTGGTTTCCTCACACGTGGTCTCTGGGCGTGGTCGAGGCATCCCAATTTTGCTTGTGAACAGGGATTCTGGGTATGTCGCTCAGTATCTTTTTGAACTTGACTAAAGGAAACCACAGTGGATTATCACCTTGATTCCTTTGCTTGCTCCTTCACCGCCTTTCCTGCCATCCGTCCCAGTTGCCCAACTCGTGCAAGCTGTTGTACACCCAAACACCCATCTTGCACCCTTGTTGTCTATGTTATGGCCGGATATTCTGCATATTCTCCCCGCTGCTTCCCTATCCCTCCTTTTCTTCAGCTCAACGCTCTTCACGGAAAGCATATCAAAGGGTAAATACCCTGAAGCATATGCAGCCTATCAGCAACGAGTTGGCATGTTTGGAATCAGTAGCACAGTCGTCAAGAGCCTGATCTGCAAGTTTTGCAAGAGTGACGCCAGTAGAGAGAAGATAGATAAACTGGTCTGGGGAGAACCGCGGGATACGAAGAAGACACTATAAATTTGGAATGGACATTGATACAGTACATAAAACGTTATACATGTATTGTTCTGTACATATGCCATGTATTCGAATAGGTGTTGTAATGATCTCGCTTGATGAAAGCTAGAGGTACAATGGCCACTAACTGTCCTGTCAGAGATCGCGATACTTGTCGTTGAACGCCTTGTCAACCGGGGTGATTTCATACTCATAAGGTGACAAGATATCTGTTGTAGTTTGGAACAATCTGTCGATCATCTCCTTGTGCTGGGCAGACCGCGGTTTGATACGGATGGGAAAACGTCTGGGTGTTGCAGTGATGCCCTAATGTTACGAGTGTTGATTGTGAGTGTACTGTGGCAATGTACCTGCTACTTACAGGGGCATAATTGTCAAGATCGGGGTAGACCTCTTTGCCGGTCACAGAATCAATAGCAGGCAGGAAGTCGAAGCCCCATATAAGATTAGCCGTATTAATCTCCTGCAAAGTTGTTAATAAAACAATTTAGGGCTGTAGTCTAATCCAATACATGCCATGGAAGTTCTGGTGAAGGCAATGCCAGGACATACTCGCCGACCGCCACCAAATACGAGATTCGCGCGGCGAGCAGGATCATCGTCCACTCCTTCTTTGATTCCATAAGGGTGATTGATGAATCGTTCAGGAATGAACTCTTCAGGCCTGTCATAATACCGTTCATCATGAAACATTCCATCTGTAACAGCCCGTCAATGACAGGGAACCTGATTTCGAAAGAGGACACTCACAGATGTTAACAAAAACCACTGCGTCCTTGGGATACAACACTCCGTTAATGACCGTGTCTTCAGTCATCTCATGCGGAATACCCAACGGCCCCACAGGACGGAAGCGGGCACACTTTTGGAGGTATAGTCACTCGGTGCCTTGGTTCAAGCTGGCATATCCTTACCTCTTCTATGATGGCCAGCATATATTTCAACTTTGGCAAGTCATTTTCATTGGGCACGCGATCCGGACCAACAATGTGATCCATTTCTTCCCGAGCTTTCTTGAGAACATCTTTGTATACTGTCAGAGCATAAACAATGACTTGAAGGCTTGCAGAGGCTGTATCGGAGCCTTCCATGAGGACGCCCCCCAAGTGCCTGGTGATGACCCCTAGTGGTCAACAAGGGACCGGCTGTAATCAAATATTGGGCAACTCACATGAGGTGGTCACGAGTGGCCAGACCAATGGAGGGCCCTTTTGTAAGTAATTCTTCCATGAAGGCTCCAATCCCCTCCCCACTCGCGACCCTTGTCTCCACCATTGAAAGAATCCTATCAAAGAGTCTTTCATGGAGGAACTTGACCTTTTTTGCGAGGCGCTTCCATTCTGCAAAACGCTCAGGCACGTATGTCAAGATGGGGAACAGGTCGACAGGAGGCATGGTACCAAATTCGAGACAGTGCAGGAATTGAGGATGTACTTCCATGAAATCCTTGACATTGGGATTTTTAAGTGTGGGCCCACGAATACCGTACACTACTGCCATAATAAGAGACGTAGTAAATCTTCTGATGTGTTCAAACCATTCCTGCAACTGTATTAGGCGGACGATATGCGGAGAAGAAATTTATAACCTACGTCTGGTTGATTCGCCAACTCCCACATGAGCTGCGTCGCTTCTGCGCGCTGATAAGTATGCATTTTGCGCATGTTCTCGTTGCTTAACAATTGAGCCGACGCTCTGCGCATGGCCTTCCAGGCATCGGTTGCTAAATCACAATGTGAGAATACACGCAAACGACTTTATGGACAAGATTGCGGACTTTGTCTTGTAGTGCCCATATTCATACCACCAGGGGTGATCATACTTGCGATGATTGACTTTGGCCGGTTCGAATTTACATGCGCACGTTTGTCAATAAGCTCTTTGACAAGCGTAGGTGTTTGTATGACGATAAGCGTTTGATCAAGTACTCTAAGCGACATGACGTCTCCGTATTTCTTGGCTTCGAGAAGTGAACAAAATGTGCGGTCCTGGTGAGTCAACCACTTACCCCACTTGCAGAAGGTGAGATGAAGCCGTCCTTTAGGTAGATCTAGCATGTTGCCGAGGACAGGTAGAGTAGGGGGCCCGGGGGGCATATTGGGCAACCTTCTCCCCAATTTGAATAGTTGTTGGACGACATATAGAAGTGCGATGACTGCGAGCGAATATAGCACGGCGGGACCATGCAAATATTGCAAAGAACCCATGATGACACAGATAGGAACGCGGACGATAGAGTTTGCCTATTTTATAGCCAGGTTCGTATTCTCCATCCGTAACCAAACGTCGCAGACAAAACAACATGGCCGACAATTGTGGTTAGGAATGCTTGCGGAGCCAAACCGAATTATCCCAAGATGGGTAGCTCATCCGTTGCGCCCCACGATAGATATCCAGAGAAGGCTAAGACAGAATAGCGCGACCATGTCGTAAAGTTGCATTTGTGTTTTGTGACGAACAGCCTGCAGGTGCACCACTTGATGTTTAAAATGAAAGACATGCGTTGAGCACGCAGACGATTGACAAATAGAACATGATATGATGTAAATACCTAATCTAGATCCCAAGCTCCAGCATAACAATTCAAAATACTTAACAATATCCATATTGCGTCACATGACTTTCGAGTCGACACATTTTTGTGAGGCGCTCATTTACACTATGCGCGTGCCGGCGTCGATGGCCTGGCGGTGTCGTCGGACTGTCTTCACGCGACTCTTTGCGACCGCTGCTGGGGAGCGCACTAGAATACCTCAAACGCTCATCGAAAAGGTTGTTCAGAAATATGCTGTCGGTTTGTCCAAAGGTAAAACTGTAAAAGCAGGCGACTATGTCATGATACGTCCAGAGCATGTCATGACTCATGATAACACTGGCCCCGTTATTTCCAAGTAGGTATCTGCCATGTCATCCATCATTGTGGTCTACCACCTTACCATGTACTAGATTCAAGTCTATTGGTGCAATACGAGTACATGATTCCTCACAGCCCGTCTTTACCCTCGACCATGACGTTCAGAACAAGTCGGAAAAGAACTTGGCCAAATATGCTTCAATTGAGGCATTCGCGAGACAACACGGAGTGGACTTCTACCCTGCTGGTCGAGGTATTGGACACCAGATTTTGGTCGAAGAGGGCTACGCTTTCCCCCATACTCTCACTGTCGCCAGCGACAGTCATAGCAACATGTACGGTGGCGTTGGATGTGTCGGTACTCCAATAGTGCGAACCGATGCTGCGGCTCTATGGGCAACGGGGAAGACATGGTGGCAGGTCCCAAGAATGGTCAAGGTCGAACTCACTGGAAAATTGGCACCTGGTATCACTGGAAAGGATGTTATCGTCGCACTTTGTGGCTCTTTCAACAATGACGAAGTGTTGAATGCAGCTATCGAATTCACTGGTGAAGGAATTGCTGCATTGTCAATTGACGACCGGTTGACAATATCAAACATGACTACGGAATGGGGCGCACTCGTCGGTGTATTCCCGGTTGATGAGATTACATTGACGTGGTACGAGAAGGCTTTATCAAAACTTGAACAGCGCACCTTCTCCTCTGTCACATCTCCGGGAATTCCTCCCCCACCTGAGCACCCACGTATCAACAGAAACAGACTCGATTCCCTTCATGCATCAGTAATGAGATCCGATGCAGATGCAGAATACTCTTCTCACTTGATATTTGACTTGTCAACTCTTGTACCACACGTCTCTGGACCAAACAGCGTCAAAATCTCAACGCCTCTACCCATACTCGAGGAATCTCATATCCCGATACAGAAGGCATACCTTGTCAGCTGCACCAATTCCCGTGCTTCCGATATTGCCGCTGCCGCCGCAGTCATGAGAGGAAATAAAGTCGCGCCTGGCGTCGAATTTTACGTTGCTGCTGCAAGTTCGACTGTCCAGCTCGAGGCTGAGCTCACGGGTGATTGGGACGTGTTGATCAATGCTGGAGCTAAGCCCCTTCCTGCTGGCTGTGGTCCCTGCATAGGTCTTGGTACTGGTTTGCTTAAGGAGGGAGAAACCGGCATCAGTGCAACAAATAGGAACTACAAGGGGCGTATGGGAGACCCAAAAGCGAAAGCATACCTTGCTAGCCCAGCCGTGGTAGCTGCGAGCGCTATCAAAGGTTATATCTGTGGTCCAACTTCCCTGGATACGAATGTGCTACCTCCAACTAGGCTCCCGACATTTTCCATCTCAAACGTACCTGGCTCTTCCACGATGTCCCAGGTCGAGACAAAAGAACAAATTGTCCCCGGATTTCCAGCCGAATTTTCAGGACCACTTCTATTCACTCCCCAAGATAACCTGAACACGGATGGCATTTACCCCGGCAAATATACCTATCAAGATGATATTACACTCGAACGGCAGGCTCAGGTCGTGATGGAGAATTATGACCCAGGCTTCGCTGAGATCGTTGCCTCATACGTCCGAGATTTGCCCCCCGAGTCGAGTAGCAATAGCATGACCAAATCCGGAATCATCCTAGTTGCAGGCTACAACTTTGGCACAGGTTCCTCCCGGGAACAAGCCGCCACAGCTCTCAAGGCGGCCGGCATTCCTCTAGTTATTGCTGGTTCCTTCGGTGATATTTTCAAACGCAATGCGATAAATAATGGTCTTGTGTGCCTCGAGTGCCCTGAACTCGTCGAGGATCTTACCAAGTCCTATGCCAAAGACGGAAAGCGAGGCGCAGGTGGAAAGAATGGAGAGATGACTATTGATCAAGGTTTATACTTCAACGTAGATATGAGCAACGGTAACATTGTGGTCAAAATCAATGCAAGTATACATCAAGGAAAAACATATGCAGTGAAGCCTGTTGGTTTGAGTGTACAGGAGCTGTGGTTATGTGGGGGTTTAGAAGGCTATATTCTTAAAGAAATTAGCAAAAAGACATCAGCATAAAGCTAGCAATCCATATATGATATCACTGTATGAAAGTAGTTATGCTTGCGAGAAATATAGGGCACTTTCAGCTGATACTAGATGAATAGCTGCGTGAGATATAGATTGGAAGTCATGTATATCACTTACTGATGTGTTTCCTTTGAAGTTTTGTAATAATGGGCCCATGGCTCTAACTCTTGGCGGGCTTGAATAATGGTGACCCCGCAGTTTGCAAAATGCTGAACTATCTTCTCGATTGAGACAGGAAGTGCAGCGTAATACGGCCTGTAGTTAACAGCGGCTGATATGAAAATACGATTTCGCTCCAGGATTGTCTCATACAGTCCCGGCTGATCAAAGATGTCGATTACCATAGCCATGAATTCAAACCGGAGGGATGCCGTGACGCCACCACTTGTAATATCATCGGGTTTGAGGCGCGCGACCGCCCGGCTGGCTTTCAGGTCGGGCAAGTAAGGTCGGTTAGCGGCGTCGCGACGCACACCACGAGGCCATGACGTTGGGTGCTTGCTGAGATAGTCGTACCAGACTTCGACCGGATCATCCCTGCGAGGATTTGCCTTGAACCGAAAGACAGCCTTGTTAAGTGGAGAGCCATCGACAAAGGTAGCAGACTCTGCATCTGGATTTCTCCAATGGACCAACAGGTATTGTTGAATAGATGTTTTGAGCTCTCGGGGCGTAGCATGGGCTTCGGCACAAAGTGCTTTAACTTTTGTGAGAGCCCTGACATTGCCAGGCTCGTGCGCGGCTGCCATGAGTGACTGTAGCCGAGCGATCGTCTTCGGCATCTTGATGTGTGGTTTGTGAGCCGGAAAAAGAGGGTATTCACTTGGTTCCTCAATACTGTGCACGTCTTTGATAATTGAATCTGAATGACGGTAAAGATTCAATGAATGTTTGTCATGATGGGAGCGAAGTTGCTCCTCCATTGAGCATATTTTGTCGTCCTGAATCAGGGCATCTTGCTTATATTGTGATACCAACGCAAGCGCAACATTGAGTTCAGCTCTTAGGCGTTCGCATTGATCCAGAACCAACTGCCAACCAAGTGGTCTGTGCTGTGATCGGACGACATGGTCTACGTATAACCGGCAGATTTCGCAATCCATTGAATGGGTGAGGTCATGGAGATGGTGGTCCCAGGTGTTAGAGCATTGCTTTTCAGCGTTCGATATCTATGCAACACCTTGAGGCTCTTCTTTCGCCAAAGTGAAATTGGAAAATATACCTGTGGTGATGGCTGCAACATTTGATTGCTCGACGTTGAGGATGCTAATAGATTAACAGGTAAAGCAGACACGCGGCGAGGACGCGGATGCTCCATAGACATGAGGGTAATCACTCAATACATACCGTATAAAACGCTGCTTAAAACACATAAAAAGTGCGAGAATCAAACTAAAGCTCGGTGAATGAGCTTGCAAGTGTTCTATCGTGCTACAATCGTGACACTTTGATCTTGCGCTATTAAGATTTTCAGAATCTGCTCTACGGACTGAATCTGGTTCGGAGCATAACGTTCGAATATGGTAGGACGATTGTACGCGATTTCAGCTGTCTTGATCTGGATAACAAATTTGAGCGGGTATTTGGGAGGAAGAATGCAAAGCTCACCAGAATATCGGATGTTAGACCCTTGACGGGAGAGGCGGAGCTACGAAAGCGATGCATACGGTATGTAGTACCACCTAGGATTTGCACAGCAGAGTCTGTCGTATGCTATGGAAGAGAATAGACTTTGAGCCAAAGCGGAATTCAAACAATATGGCGCATACGTAAAACTCCGTATCATACGGCCAGTTCTCGCTTCCCTGTGAGGCGAGTTGTTCAACATAAAGTAGACTAGGATCCAGGAAGGATTCTAAGGGATGGTCAAATATCCAAGACACTTCGCCCTCGGCAGCTTGAAGCTTTCTAATAAGGGATGGGTTTGTCAAGATTGCAACCACCGGCGTCACAAGAAGTTTATGGAACGAAATGACTGGTTCTAGAATTCCAAGTGTATGAACGTCTGGGGATCCCAAAGAAAGTCCGACTTCTTCATGCGCCTCACGATACTAGAAACAATTAGAAATTAGTATTACAGAAGAGGTAAATGCACTAACGGCGGTGTCAATGAGATTCGCATCCATTGAGTCCATTTTTCCTCCTGGAAGGGCTGTCTGCCCAGCATGTGTTCGTAGTGATTTAGAACGCGTTGTAAGAAGAATTCTTAAATGCTGATCTTGTTCAAACAACAATACGAGAACGGCTGCTAGTTTATTCGATGGGTATGCAGAACTGCATGTAACGACTTAGCTGGTTCAAATTGGGCAAAGCGTCAAAGTAAGTAACGGACACGTCGGGGTATTCTAAATTCTTGAAATAGTTTCTTAGGCGCTCTATGCAATGTCTGGGACCATCGCTGAAATGGCTTAGGGCTTCTAGTGAGAACTGACTTGGCATTGCTGGCTGGACAACGCTGCAGAGTGATGTTTGTATCAGCTTGTACCAAATATTTAAATGGGCTACTGTTTGTATCAACCAGCTGAGTTTGGTTGAGTACTCTCCCTTGGTCGTCAGTCACGTGACTAGTCCGAGCGACTTTTACTTGAATTCTGCACTTTCACTCGAAACCTTCATGAGTTATGACGGACCTCACGCGTCTGAGCAGGCCAGAACTCCACCAAATCAAAATTGACCCCACACCAAGAGACTGCCTCTCTGATGGCTTCAGCGTGCGCATCTCGCCTGCAGAACTTGCCATTGTTCTGACCTCGTATTTCTAGTATCCAACATTTCACCTTTTGAATAAACAAGCACGCGTATTACTGTCAGAGCCGCTAAAGTCAGATCCATTGCTTCCCTATCGTCTCCTGTCCATCGCGAATCATAAAGGATGGTTTGCTGCGGTCAGGATAGAGAGTTATGGGACATGTGTGTAGTTCGCCTTTCTGTCAATAATGAATCCTTGATTGACTTGTTGGGAAGCCATTATTCTTTCCCCTCTTCATGAACTTCGTTCCTCATTGAAGGCTGCAAAGGAGAATGAAGATTCTCTGTTCATTCCGCGCCGTACAATCAAGTTACCAGCAGAAGATGTGAACATTATCGCTTTCGGTTTGCATGACACTCGTCTACTCGTTGCTTTCGGTCGCGGACAGCTCATGGTATACGATACCGCTCATCTGTTCTCCCCTGGCTTGGACAACGTCGAACCGTTGAACGCTTCAGCAGGTTCCTCAGCACCCTTCCTCCAAATTCTGCCCAATCCAGGTATCGAGGCGGACCTAGCACATCTCATTGCAGTCGTTCGAGGCGATGGAATAGTTCAGGTGATGGACATCAACACTTTGGAACCGCAAGGTGGATGGGCTGGCGAAGGTGAAGCTACGCCTGTTGCTAGTACGTCTCAATGAATTTCTGATGCTATAGCAAGCTCACCGATATCCATAATTCAGTATCTTGGGCACCCAAAGGGAGGCATTTAGCGATAGGTTTACGGGCCGGAGATATCTTCACGTATGCGATGTCCGGCAAGACTGTTCCTCAGAAGCAAATTCCACCGACAGCCGATGGTTATCTCATCTCTGTTGAGTGGATTGGACCAGGTTATGTATTCAAGACAACGTATTGCTCGAGGATACCCGAATCTACCGATGCTACCTTACATGTCGTCCATGTCGACACTAAATCATCAAAGGGAACATATTTTAACTTGATGCACCCATTTCCGGCCGCTGACCGTACGAAACAACATGCTATGACGCTCGTCATCCCAAAGTGGGATGAAACCCCAGAAACTCCAGCCGAAAGTTCCACTGGCCTTGCAGTTGTGGGTGATATGTCGTCCGTTGATCTCGAGGTTCTGGCGCACACAGGAACCCAGTGGTTCCAGCAATCGCAGGAAAACCCTTTGCAACTGCCACTGAACAACAGTATGAACGATACGACTCTTATGTCACTCGAGGTTGATTTGACTGACTCGGATGCTGGCGTCCCAATCATGTATGCCTACCTAAATGATGGAACATTACAGGGATGGCATCTCGACCATCCTAGGCCCTATGTTGGGATGGTGAAGTCGGAGCTTGTGTCAACCCCGCGTGCGCCACCGCTTACGCCACCTTCATTCCCTTCTACACTGTCACAGCCCGTTACGACGTCTCCCTTTAACCAAGCAAGAGCTACGGGTCAGTCAGCTTTCAGTCAACCTCCATCTACGTCGCCTTTCGCACAACAGCAACCAGTGACCTCCCCTTTTGGCCAGCCCCCGTCGGCAGTGTTCGGACAACCGTCGTTGAGTGCTTCTGCCCAACCGCCATCTTCTGCGTTTGGCAACGTAGTCAAATCCTCAGGTGTTTTTAGGGTGAGTGGGTTTGGTAGTGCACCATCGACTGGCGGTGCTGCCACCGCGTTTAGTGGCCTTGGCGCAAGCAGCCGATCGAATGTATTTGGACAACCATCATTCGGCTTTAGTAGCTCTACGACCACTCCTCAAACACCAACTTCTCCGACTATCACCAGAGAAGCATCTATGGCAGACGAAACACCCTCAGTCGGTGGGCTTTCCTTGGGTAGCGAGGCAGGTTCTCAGCCTAAAAGTGGCGGAGGAATTTTCGGTTCTTTCCTTCCTCCTACCAGTAACGCAGTGCCATTCTCTGCATTCGGTGGCACCATCAAACCGGCGACTGGATTTGGAGCCTTCAACAACTATCCATCCTCACAAAGTACGACGAATGGCAACAGCGACGCATCCAAACCTGCACTTGCAGCTACGTCGGCGTCGGCGTCTACTGCTTCCGCCGCACCCGGACAACCGACTTTCGGTCAAACTGCTTTCAGCAAACCTACTTTCGGCCAGCCGTCCTTTGGCCAACCTAGTCTAGCAGGTGCAAGCTCGTCGACGTCCGGAGGTTTCGGTGCATTCGCAACCAACGGTCCAACTCCTTTCGATGCCTCAACGAAGACTGCTGGGACATCGGTCAGTGGTGGTTTCGGTGCCTTTGCTTCTAGTTCCCCGACAGCGTTCGGAACAACATTCCAGAGCACAGCTATTGCTTCAGAATCAGAGCGGTCCAAGTCTTCACCCTTTGCCACAGCTTCGAATGGAAGCGGCTCTGCGTTCAATGGAGGGTTTGGGGCGGTGCAGAAATCTCCGTTTGCGCAGGATACCTCATTCACTAGCCAGAATGATAGCAAAAAAGGTATCTCCTCAAATGCCCCCGTCAAAACCAATCTTTTACGTGATTCTCCTCCATCATCTCCTGAAGCAATGGCTGGTGTCAAGTCCTCTTTGCCGATTGATGATGACATGTCCCCACCATCTTCGCCAATTAAGCAAAACGCCATATCCCTATCTACTACACCTGCGCAGCCTCCCCCTGCTAGTGCGTTCAGTAATTTGACGACAGCAGCGATCAAGCCAGCGTCTGGTTTTGGGGCCTTTGGTGCCAGTTCAACACCTACATCCTCACCATTCTTTAAGAAGCCAGAAACACCAACAACACCTGTTACAATCCTTGGCAAGCCTTCTTCATCCACCACACCGACAGTGCCACCTCCGGATAATAGCGCTCCTAAGTTTGGTTCGACCTCAATGCCAGGGACCATAAAGTCTGCTTTTGTACCCGCTAGTTCACCTATAACACCAGTAAAGGTACCAAGCACAGGTGGTTTTGGGGCGTTCAGTGGAACCGCCAGTGGATTTGCTGCATTTGCGGGATCTGGAAAATCTTTCAATGAGCTGCTCAAGTCCAAGGACGAAGTTTCTGGGAGCCCAACCTCAGAAAAGGACAAAGGTAATTCCCTTTCGAGCACGCCATCGAAGAAAGCTCACGTAGCAATAGCAGCAAACGCAGACAAGTCCATTTCCGGCCAGAAATCTGAGTCTGCGGCGCTACCGTCTCAGGAATCTGTTCTGGTGACTCCCAAGAAGGAAGAAGTACCAGTATCATTGGGAATGACCAGAACACCAGTCTTTACACCGCCCCCGAAGCCTGCTACCACCACCCCTACGTCAGAACTTCCTGACAAGGGGATTGCCAAAAGCCAGGAAACCAAGGAAAGTCCGCCTGAGAAAAAGCCGCTCTCTTCAGAGGAATCATTTGTTGAAGTCACTGGGGAGGAAGGTGAGATCTCTGAAGAGGAGTCAAGGGGTTCCAACGAGGAAGAGAAGGATGGTTATCTATCAGGCAGCTTTGGGGTTTCTGATTCAGAGAGTTCAGTTGATGGCACTGAGGAAGAGGAAGAGGAAGAGGAAGAAAGGCCACAAGATAGTGAAGGTACCGAAAAACCGACTCGTTCGCCGTCGATAGACCCCTCTGCAATCCCGTTGCCGTTATCGCGATCTCCCTCTGTCCCTCCCTTATTCGATACCCCTTCAACGCAAATCACACTCCCTTTATCCACTCAAGATTCTACGCAGAAAAGGCCCTCTCCACCCATTCGCGAGCCGAGTACGACACCTCCCGGGCTACTACCGGCGAAGACACTCGCCTTCGCGAAATCTAGCTCCACGGCACCCTCTGCTGGTTCACCGATCAGCTTAGGGCTCGGAAGACCCAGTACGCGGCCGGCTCGAAGCTCCCCTCTTGCCGGCGCTCCGGTATCCCGTGCTGACCAGGACGAAACAGGCGAAAAAGTTGAAAAGTCAAAGCTAGAGCCTTCAACGGATCCTGCTACATTAGCGGAACCAGTCTCCGCGGTGGTCATTCCCAACATTGAATCAGCTGAAGATGAGGAAGAATTGACTAAGACACCAAAGACCCCGCCACTACTGTCTTCTGCTAGTGCAATGCCACAAACGTCGACGACGGCACCAGTCTCTAGTATCTTTGGAAAGACAAACACGTTTCCATCGTTGACAAAGAAGGCTGAGTCGACGTCGCCGAATTTCTTTGGCGGTGGCCAAGGCGAGCAACTAGGAACCGGCTTCTTCAGAGCCCTTCCTGTCACTCAAGGAGGCTTTCCGGGAAATTTCCCAGCCGCTGAGTCCGTGACGACCGCCGCAGGGGGGCCATCCAAACTTCCCTTTGCCATCAAGCCGAATGTCGGGATGCCCTCTTCAACTAGCCCATTCGAAGTGCTTCCCAAGTCGGGTCCACCAGCGACACCATCTGCATTTCCATTAGTTGGGCGCCCAGCCTCCGCACCGCCATCTAGTTTCTTTACGCCACCCCAGACTCTACCTTCCTCCACTTCAACACCTGGAAGGTTCATGCCCGGTTCATTCGGCATCAAAGGAGGTTCACTACTACCACTAAATAATGTACCTACAGCAATTCCGCTTGCTGATATGCAAGGCAAGCAACTTGTTCTGCCCTATTCATTTACGAAGCCAGGGCCCACCTCTGCTCCTTCAACTCCAATACCATCTGAAGCACCATTAGAAGAAGGGATGCAGAAAGAATGTGCACTGCTATACAATTCAATGAATCAAGAACTCGATGAGGTATGTAATTGAGTCTCTTCAATGTCTGAGATGCAAGTTCACGGGTGTCAACAGTTGCGATTATTAGCCCTAGAGGCTAGCAGGAAGCGACAAGAGCTGGGAAAATCAAGAGGCGCGTTGCACCGGAAAGCAGATCTCAGAGATGCGTCAAAATGGGGCGTTGCCGATGCCGCGCAATTCGGGCAGGTCATGAAACAATATAGTCAAGATCTCTCCAGCTTGAAAGAACAGAGAGATCAACTAAGAGAGAAAGTCCGCCAAATCGAGAGCAAGATGCTCAAAGGTAAGGTTAAATATCTTAAAGATTTTGTGTCAGATGCATATATCTTTGTAGCTGGAACTAGAAAAGAAGAGATCGCTCGCTTCACGAAGGCCCAGAATGATAAGGAGTTTGCAAAGATGTTGAAGACCAGAACACTCGGGCCTGAACACCTTGAAACCCAAACTCAACTCAGAAGAGGCTTTCGGGTTTGTTACTATTATATTCGCATCTGAAATATAAATTAACCCCCAAATAGGCAACGCGCGATCGCATTCAAAAGTTGGAAGCTCATCTGCAAGCGTCGAAAAAGGGGCTTGCAGAAGCAAATTCTGGAAGACCCAGATTCAGGTATGTAAATTCTATACAACAAGTACATGATACATTCTAAGCGACATCCCTTGCAGAGCGCCGACTCTTGACACAATCCACCGGACATACCGAAATATTGATCTTGCTGTTCAGCATCAGTCAGACGAAGTAACAAATCTGACATCACGTGTAGCTAAGCTCAAGGTGACAGCGCCGGCGAAAACGCCGCCGTCGGCCCGAATAATGGACAGTGAATCGCGGCGACCTTTCAATGTAACACCTCATATAGCCATTACCACCGCCGCAGCACTAAATGCAGAGAGATCGGCACAGAGGCTGAAAAAAGCGCTGCTGGCGGTGCGTAAGGAGCCCCTGCTCAATGACAAGGCAGCGCAGATGGTGTCGACGCGAACCGCATTCAAAACGCCCCAAAAAATTGCACCTGCTCCAGAGACAAAGGCCCCTGCTGATTTTGCATTCAAAACACCCATCTCCGGACCGCTGTTCTCGACTGAGGCAGCACCACAGATGCCTCTGCCCGACTGGGCGTTCCCAGAGGACGACTTCAACCCGTCCCCGTCGCCGCCCTCTCGACGAGGCGCAGGAAGAACAAAGAAGCATGCATCACCAGCCGCACCGCTCAAAAAGAGTACGGGGACATTGCAAGCAAGTCCGACACCTGTGTTTGATTGGGGGCCATTGCCTGCGTTTAATCAAGCTCCTTTGGCATCGATGGGGACACCCATCAACCTTGCGCCAAATCCGCCTGGCTTTGTCCCACTTTCACAGTTCAAGAAATAGTTTTGTTTGTAGCACTGTATGATAGACATGGTATACATTCGACATTACAATTATTATGGATCACATTGTTGAGTCTCGTGTTGCCGTTCTGCTGAGCCTGATGTCTGTTCTGATGTTTGCAGAGAGTGAGGCTGGCCTTCTTCGTGGTCGCTGTCCACCTCGTCATGAACACCATTTGACTTCTGTGAGGGCTCGAAGGGGTTGTAGATGATGGACTCTAGATGAGCGAGCGCAACCTGATTCAAGGCGCGTTCGAAAAGGGAAGGGGAAAGAAAATATGTCTAGTATGGCGCATATCGGTTATCGTTAATGAAATCGCTGCGCACCCTCCCGACTTCACTGAGTTCTTCCCCCTCATCACCATTGAAAACTTCGAATTCAGCATTTCCTGGATCGATGAAGGTATCCTCTTCATCGGAGTCGCCAGACGCATCAGGATGTTGCGAAGCACATTGTGACAATGCTTCAAAGATATGTTCCACTCCATTCAGAAGAAAAAAGTAAATAAATGGAAAACTTAGCCCCAAGCCAGGTGGGTAGCTAATGCAGAACTTACGAGCTTCTGGATTTTGAGGGATTATGTTCAACTCACGCATATCTGCGTATTCCTCCTGTTCCTCATTTCCGCCTTCGTTGACGTCTCCGTTCATGTGCTGTTCTTGAGCGGCACTCGTGCCCTCGTCAAGCTGACAATATATAGATGGCCGTGGGCCTGCACGTGAGATAGCATGGAGTGTTATGGACGGGTACTCGATCTGGAAACCACGACCAGTGGTAGACATGAAAACCAGGACACTGCTCGACGTCATCAGATATGTTTTTTTTTTTTTTCTTTCTTAGCAAGGAGCTAACCTCGAGATGACATAGAGCGTTCCCTGCACCGCGTCCTGCTCCGTGAATCCCTCAAGGGGAGGATCAAGCGCGACCGAGACATTGTCTTCCCTGTGTTCCAGAACGGGAGGTAAATCGTTGAAGGAGGATGGTGTGGATGCGATGAGAGAGCGATGCTCCTCTTTTGAAACGAATCTGGGCACAACAGAGATCAAAGAGGCTGCTGGCATTTTTTTTGTTGATTTCTTTTGTGAAGGTGCGAGTCGAAGGAAAGCCATCTTCCATCCAAAAACTCCAATCCAAAGATTATCTCGGTCACGTGATTCAGAGATACTGTCCCAAGTTCTTCGTTCGTGCGAACGGATGGACATCGATGGTTGACAGATGACCTGAGCTTAATGGACACAGCCTGTGCTGTGAACAGACATTGCCATGTCCGACGAAAAATGCAAGTATTCATCCCTTTCGTTTGATTTATTATTCACGCGTCCTACAACAGCAGTTCCATTGGAGATAGGGGGTTCCACAGCAAGAGGCCTCTCGGAGGACAACAAAGACACTGACAAAGTTGGCGATGCATCTGAGGGTTCTACGCAGTCCAAGCCAAGATTACTCACTTTGAGACTTGTAACGAAGGCTGAGCAGGAGAGCGAGAGATACGCTGTCGTTCCATTTCCAGCTACGTATCAGGTGAAGAATTTATTTACCTGCACAAGAGCAACTCTGACCAGCATAGCAGGATGCGAAAGTCTTGGCCATTGAGACTCTTGGGGACTACATGTCTGAATCAACACCCGATGACATTATCCTCCGTCGATCTGCAAAAAACAGGGAAGGAACATGGATTTGGGCTGATTTGAGGCCCGACGATTGGAAGATAGTGATGGAGGACTCTGCTGAGGAAGTAGGTGTATTCTCGCGAGACCAGAGAGATACCGTGAGCGAGTACGTGAGCGAGTACGAATTCGTGCGAGGAGAGGTTAGCGTCACGTACGGTCAGACAAATGGCCATACGACGACCTGGAGTTATGTCGGTCTGACTGCATGCATAGACCGACCAAAATCATATCAGGTTTGTTTTCTTCTGCAGGAATTGTAAATTTCCAGTTAACCCGATGAGAATAGGAAGCGGTTGCATTCATCAAGAACATGCTTCTTCGAACACCTATGAGCATTTCGGATCTCCGGGGTAAGTCATCTCTAGTCCTGGGAACGCACTCCAAGACACATTTGCTTTAACTGGTTGCTAGATGTAAACCTGGATAACAAAGAGTTTACATTTTATTCGTTTGTATCCACAAGAGGCGGGAAACCAACCACAGACTGGTGGCAAGCCATCCCTTCCCTCACGCAGTTCAATGATAATGCGTGGCGCGTGTTTGTCCCAAAGACTGGCCAAATTCTGGGCTTTAAAATCAACTAGTTTGTGTATAGGCATTTGTTCATTTCCTCATTTTCCCTAAAATGTTACAACAGACAACAATCATAATGAAGATTTCATGCCAAGCGGCTGGCTAATTTTGTGACACTATAAGGTATGTACAAAAAATTCAGCAATCTGAAGGGTAAAAGGTGGCAGATTGAAAATATAAGATAGTGAAGGGTTAGGATCAGAATGGTGTCATTGATCTCTCAAACTAATGTCGTGGCAGAACGTGGCATTCTCTCGTAACAATTAGACTTGAGCTTTCTCACTCTCGGACTCGCGCGCGAAATACATCTCCTCGGGCGTTGACTTGACCGTAATCTGGAGTTTCTGAACCAAAGTTCCAATCAACAAGAAGATGAAGATACCCCCTGTAGATAACGTGTCAGATCATCACTGGACATGAGAAAACCATCGCAACTGACACAACGTCCAGCCAATAGCTTCGATAGTGATGATGCGCGAACACTCATTTGCAAATGGTGCCCAGTTTGGAGCATAAGCTGAAGGAGGCCTATCGCAGTGCGTTCCCCGGTAGGGTGTAGTTGTGCGGAGAAGACCTGCACCGGTGCCCCAGAAAACGGCCAGGATAAGGGATATAAAGGATGTAACTGAGAAACTTGAGCAACACGCAACGGACATCAATCAAATGTGGATCTTACACCCAACGGAGAGCCAGAAGTGCGACAGACTGTATAGCAATGTGATGATCGAGTTGTATAGCATGAGCCCAATTAAGTGTTGAAAGCCTTGGGTCGCATAATTCTGGGGAGAGTTCCCATACTTGTGCAGCTGTTGTGAGACAAGACCAAGCTCGATGCACGCTGCGGAGAATTGAGGTCAAGGCAGAAATGGGGCATGATTAAAACATACTGAAGGAGAAGATGAAGAAGGACGTAATCGCGTAAGCCAACGCGCGATAAGAAAATGCCCATCTTGTCCAGACGGGTTTCTGAACTGAAGATGCTTGTGGTTAAAAAAAAATACGAAAAAGCTGGAGATGCGACGGCATGCATACCTGGCGGTTCGTAGGCCATGGTAGAGATGTAGGAAGGGGGGGTGAGGGAGGGTGAGCGGGCGACATGATATTTCTTATATGACGAGTCTGGAAAAGTTCGGCAAGGCTCTATATCGGAAAACTCCGAAAACCGCTATAAACCAGCCGATCACGAGTTCCGATCCCCGATGTCGGTGGCTGTGCCGCAACGAGGAGTGGTCTAATAGGCTGCTCTATCGTGAGTGTTGCAGCCAGCAGTCTTGGCTAACCCGCTTCCTGCCAGACAGTCAGACCCACTCCACAGAGGGTCGGCCCAAATTGTAACTCTGGTCCAACTTCTTCTCTTCTTTACAACCGTTTCTCACCATATTCCGTCCCTACAAGCCCCTCTACAAGGGGACACATACCGCGGAAAACGATATTTGATATGACCTCGGATTGAGCTGAAACATTTCTGGTGGACAACAAAGTGCTCTCGGCGCACTCACCTTCCACGTGCATTATATACACCGCCACCGAAAGTTCGTAGATTCACACAAGATCTAACTCGACTCGAGCACGGGCCTGTAATCCGAATGAGCGAAGCAAGCTTACTAAAACACCTCCACACTAACAACGTCTCTTATCGAGCTCGTGCCGCCTTTGTAATACATTCCACGTCCACGGAATGAAAAGAGGGTATGAATTACCAGCTCGCCTCCTATCCGTATTCACACGAGAGCTTCCTAAAGCTTCCATTGTTCGAGCCTTTTGCGCCGTTCAAAGGCCATTCCAGTACCACCAGAAATTGGATAATGAACGTTTGAAATCACTGGCCCTGCTGTCTCTATAATGATGGTTCGATGACTAGCGTCACCAAGCGCATTAATGCCCTTCATGCATCATGACTAGGTCATGCAAACGTAACAAACAAGTTGTATCTGTCTCGTGATGATTGGTTGACTACAATTCCAAGCGTCATCATGCTCTCATGCTTTCGGATTCGGTGAACCACAGGCCTTTCCCATCAGACATCTTACGCCGGGTACAGCTGACGGGTGAAAAGGTTGCGGGAGAAATGTTAGGCTAAACTCCAAGGGCTTACAGTCTGTGGAAAGGTTTTGCGCAACGAATATGCTACTGTACCAACCAATCAGCGAGTGTCGCGCTATAAATGGGTCCCGTATAGTCCAATGACAAACGTCCAGCTTTGATCTTGTTCAGAATTTCCAACTCTTTCCGCATGACATCAAACACGATCGCATCGCGGCCACGGAGAGCCATGTCTGAATTAGCCCAGATTGCATGAACCTTGGACATGGAGTTTCGAATTTGTTCCGTGATCATCAACTGCTGTCCAACGGGTGTTTCGCCATTCGGGATATAAAGTAACGCACAATTCAGGTATGCTGCAATGTTCATGTCAATCACCACACATCCGTATTTGTTCTGAATGTCGTGCATACATATACGTTCTTCCTCATCATCTGGCAATATCCTGGCAGCTTTGGTATAAAGCTCGGCAGCCTGGCGTTTATGGTCAACAGACTCGGCCTCGCTCGATTTTCCCATCATCTGTCCGTGATAAAAACCTTGCGCACTATTATTAACAGTCTGTCAGCAATGAACGCTATCTGTCTCTTCTGGCATCCTTACGCAAGGGCATTCGCCTTGGGATATACAAAGAACGAGCTGATGAATCTGGGGTCCACCGGTTCTTGTGTTTTCGGCGCCTTATTCAGTTCCTCCACCTGTAGCAGCAGGTCATTGGCCTCTCGACGAAGCTGCTCCAAGCTGTCCACAGGGTCTGCCTCGGAACCTGATCCATAAGCCTAATGAAGTATGTACTTGAGCTGCGTAAAAGCGGACGGAAAGCAAGTCAAACCCACCTCCTGGAGGAAGCGCACATACAAAGATTGGATGCCAACACAAAAGGAATGCTCAAAAGTTGTACCCCTTTGTGTCTTGGATAACACCGCCTATGATCCAAGAGCTTCGAAATGTTTCAAAAAGAACAGTTGACACAATGTTATTGTGCTCACCGTATGGTTATTGCCAGTGCCGGACGAACGGCATTCCATCCTTCCCGCTGTAGACGTGTCACAGCTTCGTTCTTGACTACTTGTGGGCTAGCATTGGGCCAACTCTTTTTCTGCAGAGTTTCCATTTTGACTAAATGCATTGTTTCAAGATTGGGCACACCGCTGATCAAAACAGTAATTACCTTGATCATGGTATTTCTCTAGCCAGCCTGGATAGGGAAATATGGAAAACGCGGACGTCTCTCAGGATTGAACTAGCCAAGCTATCAATGGCCTGGTACAATTGAATGTGGCATCTGGTTAGTGGATAACTTCATTTCATATATGGAACATCATACGCCAAGCCAACCAACACATGCAGTTTTAATACTTGCTTTGTCTACGAAGAGCGCTTTCATGCTGCCAAGACTAGTGGTATACTCCTAGAATTCCTTTTGTTCAATAGAATGAAATGCGGAAAAACAACCACAAAACTCAACCCAAAAGCAAAATTGATCATGCAAGCCTGGATATTATCAAGAGTGAGAACAGTTGAGGACCCCCAAGAAATGAACTCACACTACTAGCAAAATTATTTTCTCTCTCAATCTTTGGCATCATCTCACTTGCAAGTTCCCAAGGTTTCTTTGCATACGGTCTAGGTGGTGCAGCAGTATCTGATGCTTGTTTGACCTTTAAAGCTTTCTCCAATTCAGATTGATACTCTACTCTTTGCTTCTGTTGGAGAGAGCTGAGATCTTGACTTGGTAATGCCTTCAGAGCATCCTCCCATAACCCAACACTCTTGTCAAATTCTCCAAGTGCCTAACATAACATGAGTGAATCAGTACTGTCATAGGCTTCCGAGGGAGAGCGAAAGGAATGGTTACATCACATGCGACAGCCGCCCTAGCGTATGCCCTTGCATAGTTTTGATCCAACTCAATTGCCTAGATGGAGGTCAATGAGACAGTTCAAGGTTTCGACAGCATATGGCCACAAGCAAGCAGAGCGATTGCAGTACAAGATCGCGTTGTCTTCGTTGGCCAACATTGCCTCAGTGTACTTGAAGAGCGCCGATGCAAAGTCTTTTCTTGCCGAACAAGGCATCTCCCTCTTTCTTGGACCTGATTGAAGCTTCATTGTTAGTAGTAGAAGACATTCGATACAGTTGCAGGTTTGGTGCGACATGAATGCTATTATGCAACATCACGTACATGTTTCAGGGATGCCACCAGGATTCGAATTAACGCATCCCTATATATGAATAAAGGTAGTTTCTCAACGTGAGCGCGCACCGCGTAGACCGAGTGTCTCTCCAGGAGCTTTTTCGCGTAGAAATGTACAGGACGAGATGTAGGCATACATGAACCAAAGAAAAGAAAAAAAGAAATTAAAGGAACGTCAGAGGCAGAATTCTAGTAATCAACCTCGATAATGAAGGCAGAAATGACTGCAAAGTTTACGAAAAGATGGTATAAATATGAGGAGTGGATGGATGCCGAAAACCCAAGATGCACAATAGGCCCTGAATTACAAAGGGATCAAGTAGAAAAAGAACCTGTCAACCAAGGAACGCCACCTCTGCCATGCGCCGCAATTCATCGTCCTCGATCGCATTCGTCTCTTGTAGAATGGTGCCTTGACTGTATAGAATTGGGGCAACGGCTTGCCTTGGTGGCCTTGCCGTATCGGCCGCAGACGACTCTGAAGTCCGCCTTCCATTTGAGGCCATCATTGGATATGTTGGCGATGGCGGGAGTTGGGTGGGATCAAATCTCTTTGACCCCCCGATGTTGACCGTCGATTTGGTACGCGAGAGGGTATTGGCAACGGAGCGGCGCATATTGTTCAGAGAGGCAGAGACAGTTAGTCGCTTTGTTAGTTGACCTGTCGAATCCGTTGCGCGTCCACTTCTAAAGATAGCCGGCCGTTTCTTGCGTCTAGAATTCGGCTGTGGAGGAATTGGCTCCGTCTCGCTTCCCAGTTTCTCTTGATGCACATACATGTTCTCTTGTAGCTCTTCAATTGGACCCTCAACGCCAGATATTGGTATTGGCTCCTCCATTAGAGCCGGACACTCTTCAATTGGACTCTCTACTATCATTGGGATGTTCCTTGCGCCAGTCAGAGTTGTTGCTTTTATCCTTGGAGACGACTCGGAAGTGGCCATAGTGGACAATGTCGTTGAATGCGAAGATGTGTCCAGGGAAGGGGCTGCGAGCGACGTGAGAGACTCGGAGACCGACAATGGCAGAGGAAAGGAATCGCTGCGCCGATGTTTTCGTGGATCCACTGCGTCCCTGTCCAATACAGGCATTTCCTGCACGGCAGGAGAAAGCGAGAGCACAGGGGTCGGTGTCTGTGGACTGATTGGACGGGGAGGTAGCGGTTTAAGGTCACGATCGCCGCTTTCAGAATGGGTCGACCTCGGGGATGCAGGCGTGCTGGTGTGAGTGGGTGACGCCGGCAGAGGTATCGAGGCCGGGGAGAGTTGCCCGAGCAAAGTGTCACGTTCCATCAAGTCCAAACGGCCAAGTGCCCTTCTTTCAGCGTTTGTTGAAGAGGGAGGTAAAGGACCTTGACGCGAGTCCAAGGAAGGTGAGACCATTTGATCCTTCTCGCGAGTTCCTTTACCAACGTCAACCGCTTGTGGCACTACTTGGTGACATCCATCTACAGGAGGCGAGTGTGGATTGCGAGCTTGGTCTGTCTTGACCACTGATGTCCTCTCAGCATCTGGTGCTTCTGAAGCGACGTCAAGCATTTGTGACTCTTTCACCTGTGACGATATGGCTCCAAATCTAAAGGACTTTAATCGCTCTTGCTGCTGCTCATCTTCTCCAGAGTGATTCTTGGCTTCCCATTCTTTCTTGATAAGGTTTGCCACTGTTATAGACTCGATTCCAGCTTCATTGGGCGCAGTGGTCGCTGAGACTTCGACCGGTGTGACGATAGGCAAACGTTGGTCGTGTTCGAGCTCTTGACGGCTTAGGTCCTTGTTTGGTTTCAGGGGAGGGAGCAACCCACGCTCACGAAGGGCAGCCTCGCGGTTTTCCTTTGTTGCAAATGTGTTTGCTGGAGTTGGAGCACGGACAGCAAACTTGGTTTTATTTGCTGGCGGGGAAGTTACAGTAGGCGAGGTTATTGAGGGTTTTACCGTACTAGGACGGATCTTGGAGCCCAGGAATCTGAGGATAGTTCGCGATTTCGAGCGAGGGCGTAGAGGAGACTTTGATCTGGAGAGAAAGAACCCAAAGGGCGTGTGAGGCAATTAGATAAACGTGACGAAGCTTGTACTAACTCTGGGGCTGGTGGCGCATTTTCCGTCGAAGGAGCCGCTTTCTGGGGGACGCTGTGCACCATGACATCAGTACGGCGACTGTGGAAAGAAAGGAGAGGGGGGGGCAAGTACTCTTGAATAACAGACATGGGACGAACCTGCTGGATGAAGCGACCATCATGTCTGCTTTCTGATCCCAGTGTGCAATTGGATTCAGGGATGGAGGGCCTGAGCTCACATTTTTAGGGGACGAAGATCCGAAAGGCCCGGTGGTGAACAGGGCGGGTATTAGCGCGAGAGACCTGCGCTTGGTTGGTTTGACTGTGGAGGGCATAACGGTACTACTGGCGGTATGTGAAGAGGAGAGAACGGCGGTTGGTTTCATTGCGAGGTTGATAGACTGGACTTGTCGTCAACGTTACTACTGACGTATAGTGTGGATACTGGGGATACTGGGGTGTTTACACTGCAGACAACACGAGAATGTTCGCAAGTGGGATGAAAGGGGAGATGACTCGAGGTGTAATTTATGTCTCGAGACATGAGACCGAGGCACGGCTGGTTTGAGCCTGCCACTGATGGACATTGAGAGGTCCAGTCCTTGTCCTTCGACCCCAGTCAGCACACACACTCCAAGCCTTCGCTCGAGATGATTGTAGCATGTGCGCGTCTGAGGCGCTGCCGATCCCATCAGCGGGGTAAAAGCGTCCCACCGGATCCGCACGCTGAAAAGCCACTTGGGCGGTGTCCATACATCGAGCCTATCCCATTCACGCTCTCTCTCTCTCTCGGAACCATTCTACGTACATCTTTTGCTTTCATCAATTCAGAAACAGGATCACAATAATAAATGATGTCAAAGAGTATTCTAATCAATCTGTTGTAGTACCTTTATGACAGGAAGCTACAGGTGTTGGTGTGATGGGACTGGCAAGACCATAGTGCCCAAACGAGCGTCGGATGCCGGGCCGGCGGCAATAATCTTCCGTTCGGTTTAGACCATCACCGCAAACTAATGTCCCTCTACCACCAGAGCAGCTCATCAAAAGTATCTGCTCCGCGAACAGGCTTAACAGAGTTCGATATCCTCAAAGCCTCTCACAAGTTAGTGCGATTTGCTCAGAGGCTGGCAGGCTATTGACACAGGAACATTCCAGATTTCTGCGTGATGAGGAACAAGGTGGTGAGAACAGCAGCGCCAATCCATGGAATGAGCAGCTGGCAGAAAAATACTATGCAAGTCTATACCGCGAATTCGCAGTGTGCGATTTAAAGCATTACAAATCTGGAAACGTGAGATCCTTCAACCCGTATCAACTCTGAGCTTACACGGTCTGCTACTCCAGTTTGCGCTGCGTTGGCGAACTGAAGACGAAGTCCTCTCTGGCGCAGGAGAGTCCACCTGCGGCAACACCCGCTGTGAACATCACCAATCCACTTCGCCTTTGTATGACCTATCTGGGGAGGCAAATGACAAACGAAATGGTCCTCCGTTGACAACCCTTGAACTACCGTTCACCTACGAGGAACACGGTGAACAAAAGTCTGCCCTCGTCAAAGTTGTTTTGTGTGGCCAATGTGTTCGAAAGCTGATGTGGAGGAGGAATAAAGACAAGGAAAGAGCAATGGAAGCTGAGCGGGAACGGCAACGGGAACGTGCAACAGATGGTGATGCTGAAAGCGGAGAAGAGGATAAAAAGAAGAGGAGGAGGGAAAAGTCAAAAGAGCCGCAGGGACGACGACAGTCGGATGGCGACACGCAAAGTAGAGAGAAAGACAAGGATCGCCGGAAACGATTCCGTCATGAAGGTGAAGCTGGCCGCAGCGTCGACATCAACAGTGAAAAGGACGAACAACACAGACATCATCATCGACCGCACCATCGACACTGACCATCCTACATCATCTCGACGCGCAGAATCCAACACCCAACTCGGGCTCGGGCGTTAATCGACGCTTTCTCGTCTACCTACACTGCATCGTCTGTCATTTATTTCCAATGCGACAGCCGCACTTTTTTCATGCACATCCATCCCTGTAACTCAATTTTGACGTTGACAGCGTTTGTAGCAGAAGCACCGCTTGTACCAATAGCAGGTCTCATACAGACATCAGCCAATCAATACCCTTGCAACGCTTGCGTAGAATGGAAACCAATGAACAACCAGCAAACGCAATCGCATTTACTGAGCCATATTATATGTGGATACGGTAGAGTAGGGGATCGTTCGGCAGAACCACGGAGAACAGGCAGCAAGCATTCCATTAGGAGACTCCCAACAATCGATCAAGCTTGCGATGCGTCTGCCTTTGTCGGTGATTTCCCTCCGCCCGTGTCGTTCACAAAAGGCCACACCACTTGCTCTTTTCCCAGTGGAATACGGCTTGTAATCCCTAACACCTGATATTGCGAGCCCATCCCTGCATGATCCACCAATCTATCTGCAGCATCCCTGATCGTTTTCCTCCGTTCGTCAGATGGAGCTGAACGCATGAGGGCAGCCACTCGAAGTGGCAAGCCCATACGCTCTAAAAACTTGGCTTGTGACAGTGGTCCATGCACATCGACTTCAAACGACACGTGAGTTACCTTTCAACGAGAGTGCTATGGGGCCTCACACGCTCGGAGGAGCAGCCCGACTCACCGAGGTTCGACATCGCTTCTTTGATGTACGCGAAATCGACATTCGCTGTCAAATCGCATTCACCAGGTCTATGGAAGACGTCCACAATTTTATGGTTTTTGAAAGCCTTTTTTTGGCCGTTAGGACTGATCCTGATACGCTGCAGCTACCTTGGGAACTCACGCGAAATGAATTTCCATAGACTTTGTCTCCCCCATAGTCAATGATTAATGCACAACCTCCTGATGAATTGCCCTCTTTGGGACCAGCCATTACTCCGCCAATTTTGTGTGCGATTTTAAAGGAGGAGGGAGAAACTTCGATTGTAGAGCCTATTGGCAACAGCTCGAATCGAGGGGACGATGATCCCAGTAGAGTGGATACGAGCGAGGGGGTAGGAGAAAGAACTGTCCGCAGCCGGGGATGCGCGGCGAGGCTCTCTTTCATCGTAGAGGTATCAACCTTTGCAGATACACTGTCCTGGGATGCTATCATGACCTCATGCCAACCTGCTTCAGTTTTCTTTTGCATAGTGAGATACTGGACACAAAAGGGCAAAGTAGCAAACAAACCTGTAGGATATGAATGGGGAGCGCATCAAAGAATTCGTGGGCAATCAACATGGTAAAAATGTCAGGGGACGGGCCCAACTCTTCCAGTGTGTTATGCCAACTAATGTCACAGCCAAGTTTTTCCACCGCAGGTCGCAACGTTATTTCCTGTATTGACCGCATAGCAGAACTTGATTCTATTAGATGCAAGTGCTTTAACGGGCTCCGCAGTGATTTCAGCTGGGACATGACCTAATCAAAAATAATCATAAAACAGTTGTTGTCGTACGTTTCCCACTGGCGTGCTTACACGAAGCACATCATCCATGAGCGTCGCCCGTCCAGGACCTAGCTCAATGAGGCGGACAGCGGAAGGTTTGCCAGCATTGATCCATTGCGAGAGAAGCCAGATACCAACCAACTACTTTGGACAACACTGAGGTGCTCGTTACCTTCAAACGCGTGAATTTAAATCTGCAAAGTGATGTACCTCGCCGAAAACCTGACTTATTTCAGGATTGGTGATAAAGTCTCCTCGTGCGCCAAACACGGGGTTTGAGGGATTGGTGTAATAGCCATCAGTTGGATGAGTCAGACACAGCTGCATGTAGGATGAAAATGGGATTGGGCCGGTGGCCTTGGACGAGATGAATGTGAGTTTAACTTATTCAACTGCACTGGTACCTTGATGTTGTCGAGTACAATTTTCTCAACCGCAGTCATCGGAGGAGCCGAGTGAGATATCAAGCGTTGACTCCATAGCCGTTTGGAGTGTAATGCGCGCGACCGAGAGAGTGCAGCGCGTAGGAGACGGCTGGGAGATGACATGGATATGACTCTTGAAATTTGAAACGGAACCGAGGCGTGAGATTTGAAAAAAGTTATAAACGAGTCTCTTCCAAAGCCCATCGATTGATCCCTTCCTCATCCACAAAATACCATGGCCACTCGTATGTCCTCAGACAGCTCAGCGTGCACATACCCATCTCTTCTATAGGCCTCCAGTTCGAAAATAGCAGTGACATCGGAGTCTTCTCCAAACTCACAAACAGTTACTGTCTAGCCGCCATCCAAGGCAGCACAAATTTCTACTCGGCCTTTGAGAGCGAACTGGGCGAGGTCGTTCCCATCGTCCACACAAGTATCGCAGGGACACGCATAATCGGCAGACTGACAGCAGGTCCCATTGTTCACTCTGTCGCCCGTGGTCTCTTATCTTATCGCGTTTGAGATTAGGTAACCGCCACGGTCTGCTATTGCCATCCACCACAACAGACCAGGAACTCCAACATTTGCGCAATTCATTACCCGATTCTGTTGCTATACAGAGAGTGGAGGAGCGTCTGTCAGCTCTCGGAAATGTCATTGCCTGCAATGACTATGTCGCCCTCGTCCACCCTGACCTCGACCGTGAGACCGAAGAGATTATCGCCGATGTCCTCAAAGTCGAGGTCTTCCGGCAAACAATCGCTGATAATGTTCTAGTGGGGAGTTACTGCGTCATCACCAATCAGGGTGGATTGGTGCATCCGAGAACGAGCATACAAGACCAAGACGAGCTGAGCAGCCTTTTGCAAGTTCCACTAGTCGTATGTTCCAGACGGCAGTCGCTGCATATTTAGCGCTAAATTCCTTATGTTGTGACAGGCCGGAACTGTGAACCGAGGTTCAGACGTTGTTGGCGCAGGTCTGGTGGTCAACGACTGGTGCGCATTCACAGGTCTAGAAACAACCGCGACAGAAATCAGCGTCATCGAAGCTGCCTTTAGTAAGCATCTACTGACATTCTTACCTACCCAACATAATTCCTAACGCTTCATTCCAGAATTACAAGGTCGTACTTCCGCGGCTATAATCAGTGAAATGCGAGACTCTCTCATCGATAACTGGGCTTGAGTCCTTTGGACTTCCCTGGCATCCCTTGCGACCATGATCGTCATCTCAGATTGTTACATCCTCGCCTTCAGTCATGTCGTAGCATTGGCATTCTTTCAACATATGACACAATCCTTGTATTCTGATTCTTACATGCATGCCAATGACACCGCCCAGCGCAGAGTGTCATGGCATTGTTGGGCCTATAGTTACTAACAAAACACGGCCTTGAAATAATTTCGTCGTGAAGTTTAGGGCAGCCTAGACAACTTGTGTCCAAAGATGCGAGAAGAAATGTGATATACGTAGTGTATATGCAACACGGCGCAGTTGATGGAATGAAACGAATGATGACTACGACGGATGTATGATATACGAGATTCACAACAAGACCGAATGTTCAGAATATGCAATTTGCATACGTTGGAATATGATTGACTGTCTGCAGAGTTTCAGGATTATTCTGAGACGATCATGCCAACGCGTGCCACTGTAACAAGATTCACACCGAACCATTACTTTACCACTAGTGATTACTACTTACCGGTACCTGTCTTAATCTATGTATGTGGATGTTGGGCAGCTGGCTGGACTTGCCCATTACGCCTGACCACATGCATGACTTACCTAGGACAAACCACCCCAACAACAAATATGGGTGCGGTTCATGATTGACGGCAGCCTGTTTTGTTGCAGGTATCTGGTCACCTACACTTTGGGAGTATCAAAGTTCCGGATTCTCTCTGCGTTGCTGGAATCGAAATTTAGGGCTGCTAGTGGTCGAGGCTCACACCCTTGGAGGCGCAGTCGCAATGTTGCAGCCAACATTTCGGCTCTTGCGCCTATAAATAGAGCCATTTCACGAAGAAGCTTGGCAGCACCGGTTGGTGATCGAGAATTCATCGTGGCGTCTAGGGGAGCATCCGTTATGAATGCTCTGAAGCATTGGAACACTGCAACATGCAGTTTGGGGGTGCACCGTCACCGCCCCAGTCTTTGGTTGGCTGGTGTTGACCCGTACTCTGAGCATCAAGCTTTCATATTCGCACCTCGCCACAGCTACAGTAGTGGAATGGGTGACTCTCATAGACGTTGCGGTACCCTGAAGAGAGCGATATGAAGCAATGCATGTGAAACCATGCGATTCGAACGGTTAAGAGATAGGTTCATGCGCAAGAAAGCAACTGCCTGTGGCAGCTGCCGCGGCACCATATTGAAACAGCCAGCTCCCCGAGGCTATCTTGCACGACGCCACAGATATATCTAGTATCAGTTTCTATGATGTATGGATGGCCCATACTCCACTGCGGAGGTGGCCGTGAAGTCAGCTAGGCGACGGTGATGGGGGAGTGTTTTACGGATGCAAGCGTCAATGTGTCAAAACTGCTATGACCATGGGTTCAGGGGCTTGGACCCTCTTACTCCTGTTGTGAGGTGGTCACATTAGATGCTTGATATAACCTTCAGTGGAAGCGTCCGTCGACCGTTCGCGAGCCTGAATACGAGAGACAGATCTGAGAGTGCCCTGCCTGGTAACCTATCCACGGTACCTGTTGATGTGAATGCCGTAAAGTACGAACGGGAAAGTATGGACAGAATAAAACGATATACTAATTAGTCGAATCACCTTGTCCGTTTGGATCATGGATGATTAAGCAAAAATAAAACTTACAAGTTAGTTGAGCCGAGATGAGTGATAATCAAGTTTTAGCATATCAATGAGGCAATGGTACACTCATCTGGTAATATTAGCTGCTGGACCTGGTATGAAGAGTCGAGGATCTGTCAAACGTCGAGCGGCGCGCATATATTTCAATTTAGGGTACAAAGCTGGAATCTCATGGGTATCCTAGTGGTGGTGTCATCGTAGTGTGGTATTTTTGGTTGACAGAGCTCCATTACTCTGGATCGCTTTGGCGAGACTGCTGATAGACTTTTTATCTAGAACACCGCTTGAATGTAGACGACGTAAATCGCATGCGCTGGCGTCTTTTGATCCTCAGGTTGTGGGTTGGTTTATTGTGATTTGATCCAGGAGACATGGGTGATTGTTGATGGAGGAACGTGAGAGAGTTTGATATGTACCAGCTCAGACTTGACGCTCACGGGTAAGCTCATAAAACTGAAAGACAAGCTCATCTCCGTTTCCATCAGGTCCAGAAACTAAGTTAGCATGGAAGCAGCGGGTAACCCTACAACTCTAGAAAGGACCGAAGAACAAAGGTTGATTGATTCCAAGGAAGCCTCCACGTGTGTCTGTGGACCATGTCAGCCTCATGGACTCCTTGTTTCTGAGCCCAAGCCAGCCCTTCGGCATGCTCAGCTTAGGCACTTGCTTTCTTTCCAGGCAACACGTTCTCCGCGCGTGAAATATCGCATAAGAACCCTAACTACATCTCTTCTTCCATCTGCACACACCCCACGGTCCTCCGTCTGTCACCTCGTCTGCGGGTTCTTGATTCCTCGGTCATCATGGCATCGTTAGCGAGGCTATCCATGTCTCAGTCTGACCTAGGAACATCGCGTGTCAAGCGAAAACCGCCTCCAATCCTCGATCTCAGTCTTGCTGAACGGTATCCAGCTCCAGATCCAAATGACCCTTTCGCTCCACTATGGGTTTTACGTAGCAGGACTTCAAGCGCACAGCTCATTCAACCACAGGCCCTGAGTGTCTTGTCAGCAAATAGACGCAGGTTGTCGGCTTTCAATTTGCAACCCGCATATAGAATGAATGCCACAGACGACGATGCACACTATGTTGTTTCTGACAGCGAACAGACGTACGCGAGGCGTAACATGAGGCAAAGCAGAGCCCGGCAGCGCTCACATTCCTTGGCTGTCTTGACCCATTCTGCCTCGCCCATCTTTGAATTCCCTTCCATTCGCGCTGGACGTGAACAGAGGGTACGACCAACTAGCCCCCTCGCTGAGCCCGGCAGTGATGTCGAACGCCTTGTAAAGGCCTCGGATAGGCAATCTCGAATATTGCATATTACTTCTGATGCTTCTTTGACGCAGAAAACGCTTTCACGTTTCCTGAAGCCAAAGAAGACGAGCTCAACGTCGCGCCCCAAGTCGCCTCCTCGGGTTCGAAAAACGTCCATTTCTAGACCTGTTCTCGCGTCACAACCACCGGCTCTCAGTACATTCAGCCTTGCATTACAGACTTCTATTGTGGATCCGCAATGCAATGCGATCGGCATTGGTGTCCCTCCTGCACATGCCGTATCCGTTCGCAATGGTGCCAGCTCACCTCCACCTTCCCATGTGATGAAGTCCCGGTCTCAGTCGCCAGTTCAACTGAGCGAGTTTCGAGCACCGTTGCCAACAATCGAGTCGACGTGGCCAAGTATGAACGGCAAAATCTCGCGTCCGACAACGTCCTCTCCACCACCTAGCACTCTATCTCATTCTGCCTTTATACATATATCGTACCCGACCCCATCGGCCCCCTACTCTCAACCTCTTTCTGAAGAGGCATATACTCACCCTCGACCCGCCCCCCGTCCGCCGCCAGGTTTACCGCCATTGACGAGGCCTCGCAAGGTGTCTCGCACCCAGTACAGGGCAAGTAAAGTGAAGCCGTCAAACAAGTTGCCAACCACGGAAGCTGAATGGGCTTTGCCCACGTATCAGCAACTGAAACGCGCTGCTTCCCTCTCGGTTGTCGCGGAGTCCGGCTTGCGCATTTCATTCGGTTCACTCTTTGAATCTCAGCGCACCATAGTCATCTTTATACGCCACTTCTGGTGTCCTCTGTGCCAAGATTATATGGCGTCCGTGCGCTCGTTTGTTCAGCCTGGTGTATTAGGATCAGTTGTGGTTCCTGGTTCTGAGGAAGTGGGCAATCTGCCCACAAAGCTCGTTGTGGTCAGCAACGGTTCGCATTCCATGATTCAGAAATATAAGCAAATTTTCGAAATGCCTTTTGACATGTACACCGATCCGTCTCTCGCAGTATATATGACACTCGGCATGGGGAGAGGCGGAGATAAGCAGCATTATTCCATGTGCCCTCCAAGAATTGAGAAAATGCCAAGTGAGCCAATTGGAATCAGATCCGAAAGGCAGGACAAGAGGAGAGAAGAAGCTGAGCTAAATAGTGGTTATGTTAAACATGGCACTATGGGAGGTATCATGATGGTCCTTGCCAGAGCGCTCAAAGTTGGAATGCCGGTCTGGGAGAACGGAGGTAACGTAGCTCAGCTTGGAGGGGAGTTTGTGTTTGGTCCTGGGTACGTTGCCGTGTCGCTCAACATTCAGAGGTTTACTAAAGTCGACTGTCTCTTTAAAGATTAACGTGTTCGTATGCTCATCGTATGCAGACACCCAAGGGACATGCGCCCATTCAAGATGTGGTGCGAGTAGCGCTAGAAGCAGCTGTTAAATCGTCCTTTGGTTCCAAGAAAGGCGTTTTCTGTGTCGTCGCCAACCCTTTATCCGATATCAGACCACCTGTTCGTAATGTTAGCAAATCACATGCATGTCCCTCTGGCACCTCTACAGAGATCGGATGCAGAGATCTAGAGGACAGTACGTGTTCCTACGAAATAGTCACTGAACGCATGGTTGCGGAAGCACGGAACGAACAAGTTGAGGACGGAATGTCCGAGGAGCAGGAACAGGAATGGATGATTGCGCGAGAGCGTCATTTATGCCGTCTGAGAGAAAGGAAGAACTCTAGACGTGGGTTTATCGATGAAGATTCCACGCTACTCAGTCACTGTAGTGACGACGGGATGAGGAATGTGGACGATGCGTCGGTTATGGCGACCTGCTCCGATTTGGACAGAAGCACAGAAAGCACTGTGCGACAGTCACTGGAATCTGAAGAGCATATATCGAATAAGCCGTTTGAAAGGGAACAGACGCCATTACCAACGTAACTGAACATCCCCCAATCACCAGGGTAGAAATTGCGTGTTGACTGAGGCAAACGTGACGTTTACTTCCATGTCCAATCGAATCTTAAAGCGCATTCTTATAGGTATATTTATTATGTGTACGATCTAATGTCTTTGATCACTGGTAGCTGGTAATGCTTGATTTGGCATATGTTTTATAAAATGCAGGCACTATATGTACATTAACATCAAAAATTGCATTGAACTGTGGTCGTCCTCGGAAGCGATAAATTGAAGTCTATCCGTACACATAATTATAGGTAGGTCGCAATGACGGACGATAATCGTGATTTCATACGGTTTCTAGCTATGGCCAATGCTTGGATGCTCAGGTATCAGGTGTGGAAGGATTGCAGTGGCTGAACATTGGGGGGCCAGAATCGCCCGGCTCCAACATCAGCTTCGACAACGTCAGTTTCAACGTCGATGCAACAAAGGCGAGTCGCTTACCTGAATTGTCTGGGAGGTCGTATAGACCGCGGCCACTAGACCAAAAACAACCATAGCAATGTCAGCTATTTTCTTCGTCCGGGTATTGGCACACGCTTTGTAATGCAGCATCGCCGGGTAGACATAGCAGAGTGGCACACTGCAAGAAAACAGTCGTGAGCTATAGTGAGTGGACAACGGATCTGAGAGGAAAGCATACCATGCGAAGCAGCCAATCAGTGCTACAAACTTGTCTAAATCCGCGGCGCCAACCGAACTAATAAAGCTGCAGAACATGACCATACAGAACCTAAAGACATTTTTGAGCCATTTAACTCGGGTATCTGCTTTGCCACTACGTGTAAACAGGCCATTCTCGAGAATTCGTACAGCTGGGAATAGCTGAAGGGGAACCGATAACAGGATAGCCATTGAATAGAAGAATTGGACCTTTTGTTGCGATGTTGGGTGAATATGAAGTCAGCTGGCTCATATACTACTCACTGATTGTACCATCCTACTCTGTCCATCAAGATTAACGAGAACAACGGTTTGGATATCCTTGCCAAATGTGAGGTAGGCCAGAGCACCTGCGCCGCCAAAGAGTACTATAAAAGGGATCAGTAAAGCGTTAAGCCATGATGCAAAAGGTCATACCAAGCAAGAACGCCATCACTCCAGTTAAAACGGCGGGGAATTTATGTGGCTCTCGCATAGCATCGGTAATTGGGACGACCTGAGCAAAAATGAGGATAGTCTGAGTCTCAGTGCAATGGAGCGAGCTTACGAGTCCAATACCCTCGAATGAAAATACTGCAGTACTACGTATCAAGTATTGGTGAACGTTATGGCAAACCCAGAATCGGCACATACCCAATGAACAACGGAAAGTCTTTCGGATTGAACATCTCGACGTGAGCAATTCCTCTTTCCATGATGATCTTGAACTCGCTCCCAAAGATATAAACAAGGCCAACCAAGATGAATGCATCAGCAACTAGTGCCGTGGTGCTCAGCTTCGCAAGGTTACGGATAAGGGCGAGAGGGAGAAAGAGTACGAGTTGCACCAAGATGAGATAGTACACCGGGATCAACTTCATACAGTTAGTGACACTCATGATAAGGGCCTAGATTACAGGATGGTTAACAATGACCTTGGTGATAAATTGGGAAAGCTTCACTTGAAGGTTTTGAGCAACGAAAATCATATAAGCTGAAACGAATCCGAGTTGCGATACAACTATTGATCCCAGAATTAGGTAACGCATCCAGTTCCCATACAATGTCCCTCCAATGTCTTGTGCAACGTCAGTGTCCAAATATCGCAAACAGGAATATTCTCACCTCCGAAGCTTCCGGGAACAACAAGTTTGGCATGTACGAGCAACAGGAATGAGTAAAGGGAGATGATCGCGATGGCGGTAAAGGTCAGTGAAGAGAACAGGAGCCCTCCGTTATAGAACCTGGGGGCATATGAGACTAGGAGGATAAGATGTTAACTCAAAACGTACGCCTTTCCAAGGAACAGAACACCAGTTCCTACAAAGGATTTCAAAAGCTGGTCGAGGTCAGTATGGCGATGGACCTTGGTTAAGATGCTTAGATACCATAAGCACTGCTTGAGTCACGGTTGCATTTCCG
This sequence comes from Amanita inopinata Kibby_2008, assembly GCA_001691775.3. NCBI lineage: Eukaryota > Fungi > Basidiomycota > Agaricomycetes > Agaricales > Amanitaceae > Amanita > Amanita inopinata. The sequence continues at coordinate 88,277 of JNHW02000010.1, read as the reverse complement.
TGCGAGCTAACGGAGTTTCCTCGTCTTCGAGAGCGCGTCTTGCTTCTGAGGCTGCTGTGCCCTTGCAATAGAGGGGTGTTCTCGCTACCCCCAGTTCTGCCTGCAATACGTGAGGGCCCTGGGGCAGCGTGTTCTTCATCACTCTTATCTTCTTCATCTTCTTCATCTTCATCCTCCTCCAAGTCCTCCCCTGCCTGGAAGTATGGTCAAGGTTGAAACGACCAATCTACAAGATTCTTGAGATGCTTACAAAATGGCCGAAGAGCGTCAAAAAGTCAATAAAGTTGTTCAAGATGCGAGGCTCTTCCTCTCCATTTGCATGAAGCAGGACGTAGTTTCTCCTGAAACCGCCGGGTTCATGGATGTGTTCAAAAGCTGGATGAGGTGGATGCGCAGGACCAGCAAATGAAGCAGCACGTGCTCTTGCTGCCTGTCTGGTTTGATCTGCGTGCCATTTGTATATGTCATGTCTTTTTGCACGTCACCAGGTCAACGCAACGCAAAAATCGCAGAAGCCTGGGCACTCACGTCACATCGGCCCCTGGAGCATGATAAGGTATAGGAAAGCATTCTGCGTCTGCTACCGGGGGTTGAGCCTGTGTAGCTGCCGAGGAGTGCCTAGATCGAACGGTCCTAGAACCCGATTCATTGGGAACCTCGAACTCTGAGACGGCAGACGATTTAACCTCGCCATTTCGAATGCTCCGTTCTTCATTTAGAGCCAGATGTCTCCGGAGAACCTTGACCTTCTCTTCGTCAGGTAGATCATCCAAGTCAATCATAGGTGGGGTTTGGATGCTACTGGGTCGACGGGCCGATATTCCACCAACGGTTGAAGGACCAGCGTATTGAGGAGTATCTGTCGCAGGACCTAGAGAGATAGCAGGAGAGCCACTACGTGGAGGGATTCCCGCAGCAACTCTTGGTGGGATGTTGGGAGGTGGAGGAGTTCCGGTGTAGTGAATACGACGTGCACGATGATCTGGAGTACCAACTGCAGACGAGTTTGAAAAGGAGGCTGCTACGCTGTCTACAAGGTCATTTCGTATTAGTCTAGCAGGTCTGATGTTCAAGGGTTGTGAAGGAGAAGACATGGAAGGAGAAGAACATGAACCTGGGGAAAGAAAAGAAAAGTCCAAGTCGAATTAAAAGCAATTCAAATAACAGCGCCGTTCCTCAGCCCGGCCAAACCGGCAACAATATTAAATACTTGAGAAACCCAGGGACACTGGCCGCTCAGGCCATCAGCCGTGCATACCGGGAACATCGTATCTCTACACCGAAACAGTCTCTACAGCTCACCCACATCCTCGGTCCAATGGAGAACCGTCTTGGCCAGCTCACGCATTTCCCGCTGCCGGTCCCTCGACTCGCCTCGAATGGCCCGCCTCCTCTTTTTTGTCTTTTGCGCGTGACCATATTTCCACGCCTCTTGAATAGCGTCTGCCCAATCACCGCTCTCGTACGACACCCTGGATAGCTCCACACCCACGCCTTCCTTGTCCAGCAATAATCGCAGACCATGCTCTTCGATGAACAGCGGGCGGGAAACTGCGCAGGATTGCGTGTCAGTACAGGTCGTGGGACGAAAGATAAGGGATAACAACCGTATACAAATGGCGTGCACGCGTCAACACACTCCGATACCGTTCCGTATCCCTTTCACGCTGTTAATGACATCATCCTGGGAGATAGCCAGAGAGCTTACGGACCAGTTTCCCCAGCAGGGCGTCTCCCACTGCAGTCAGATCAGGCATGTATACGTCTCTTGGAGCAACGAAAAATCGGTCGGGAAGGCCAAGTCTTTCCTCTGTTAGCTGGCCGATCCACTGCTCTTTGGACACTCCACAGATGATGGCAATCCACGATGAATCAGGAAGCAACCGCGGCTCTTCTTCAGATCCATCATCTTTATCACAGGCACTCGAGTTCGTTTCAGGGTCTGCACCTGTTTGGTATGGCGGAAGAGCAGCTTCTGATGAGACTCGAGGACACGCTAGCACCAAAGGGGTAGGTGGTATAAGCTTCAGCGCCGGTGGGGCACCAGGAATCCACATATGTGATGGTGTAGTAAGGCGACGAGAAGGTACCAAGCGCGAATCATGTTCAGGTTGACTCGTCGACTGGGTTGGTATCTTGGAGGCTTCAGGTATCGACAAGTTTTCAGGGTGGTCTGTCTTTCCGTTTGGCCGCATGTCACCGTTTGCAAAGCCTCGCAAAGGTGATGTCACTGCCGAGACGCCACTCGCACTCGATGTCGGTGTTTTATCTGCACCAGGAGGGGTCGCTGACCGGCTGCGCTGCCTGCTTCCCGGTCTACTAGGCCCTCGAAAGACCTGACCTCCGAACGAAACAACAAGTATCTTTGTCTGCTCGGGATCATGTAGTTCTTCTGGGATGCCTATGGAAGCAAGCAAACGCGAGCGACCCTCAGAAGAGTAAACATTGGAAGCACTTGGGGGTCTAACAAAAAGGGGTGCAGATATGATAGAACGGGGAATGGATATTTGACGACGATTAGTGTTAAAACAATAAGATATTGCCCCGTGAAGAGGGTATGTTGCTACAGGTTGCAATAAATGATCCACAATCTCTGGAAAGAAATGATTAGAAGCAACGTCCACCCACCCAGTAGAAGGGAGAGGAGGAAAGGCGGTGAAAGCGGGAATGGGTATATTGCCCGGCAAACGTATTAAGAGGTCCGCACATCGATAGCCGAGATGAATCTGATCCACAAGGGGCTGCAATACAAGAGGAGACACAGGAGCATCGAGAAGATTATCCGCAATTCCGATTGTCGGAGTCAAGTCATTGTTGGCAGAGGGTGGGTTGTCGACAAGCTGCGTCGATAAATAGCTGTACACCGAATCGAAGGTGAAGTTGGTTATTAGAACAGAGGGAATACCAGCAAACTTTGCGGCCTGACTGCAACGACATTACGACAACATTGTCACGTCAACAAATTCAAACAGACGCGTACCAGCCAAGGAAGGCAGCATCGCTCAACACGGCGGTCGCGTTGATGTCGAGGAGCCATTGCTTTTCCGTCTGTAAGAGAGTCTCCTTCTTGTCTAGAAACGCGCGTAACACTTGGACGCTCTTTTCGCGATCCACCCGGTAACTGAAGACTGGGTCAGATGGTCCAAAGGAGAAGAGTAATCAATCGTCTTACGCCAGCGGTTGTACTATCACGGGGTCTATTTCAGCATAGCGGTAATGCGCGCCGCAAGCAATGCTTTCTGTGAAGACGTGCTGAGGCGCCGAGGAAACAATAAATATAGTTACAGGACGCTCTGGTTTAGAAAGGGCCAAAAGATGGCACGCAAAGGCAGAGACACGCGTTGCATGTCCGTATCCTACCCATGTGTAACAGTAAGCAAGCTTTAATGACACAACAAATGACAAACTCACCATGGCCTGAGCAATAATAGGCAAGGCAAGCCTTCACCATGTCTAGGGGGTTAGTGGTGAAAAGCAATACCCTCGATAGCCACGTCGTATATGCGCTTACCTTGTCCCAGAAGTTGCCCAGAGATGTGTCGTGAAGGAGGCGGTGGACCATCACGGAAACCCTAACCCTAGATTCCATTCAACGCTAATTAAACGATTGACTGCCGAGGCTACACCGATCTTGGGCGTCGCTTGCAGCCATCGTCTCTTGTCCTAAACCCCATCGTGTCGTCACAGAGACTCGCTGCGATTCTTGCCTGCGATTCTGCATCATGTCCAGAAAGGTTCTTTCCGATGAGGCCTCCACAAGGACTTCCTCTGCCCCCACAGTCGGATCAAATACTCATACTAATAGATTTCACTCTGATCTCAACGACCGACCCGCTTCTATACCTCCTGTGTCGCAAAGGGGTGCCACTTCCCGACCTGACTTATCGCCAACCAGAGAATCAAGCAGCTCATTGGACCTTACTGATTACCTACAGCGCTCAGAATCCTCGGTCGTTAAGACAAGGGCAGGCAGTGTCCTCTCCAGGGGTTTTATTCTCAAGACGGACCATTACCCCTCGGGTGCGTCATCTTGTCATTATTGCATCCGTGGTCCGTTATCATATCTCTGATTGGTCCATCAGGACGAGCGCTTGATCTCGATCTAAATGTACACGGTGCTCCCAACTTTCGGGCTCCCCAAGTAGGTGGCCTGAACGTTTTTGGGGCTGCGCAACCTCGGGCGCAAGGTCTTCGTGCTATTCTATCTCTTCTCCGGGCGCGGCCAAATACTCCAAATGCAACGCACGTGGTCTGGTTCTCAACTCGTGAAGAACCTATTGGTATGTCCTTATGTCATTAACGAAATTGTTTTTGATAAAACTATATGCTTGGGCATTACCTTCATCTAAACCACTGCACGGTTTGGCGCATCGATTATCAACTTTCTCATTTGACCAGTCTATATTTCTGGACGTCCATTCGTTCTACGGGATGCAGCTGAGCCTAGGCGTACACTATCTCTATCTGACCGTGCAGAGAATCTTGAGGCGATCGAACTTCGGCTGAAGAATGATATATTGCAGGAGGCTGCTAGGTATGCCCATGCATTTACTCGAATTACCCCGTTTTTGCTCGATGTTCATGTGCCGAACAGGCATGGAGGCGTAATATTAACTCACAACGAAGTTGGTACGTGAAATGTAGCATACCAAAACGGCATTTGTCTAAATCTGTGATCACTGAAGCTTCTGAGAGAGGAGACGGAAAAGGAGCGATATTGCCCACCTGGACACATGTTGACAATAGCAATGTAAAGGCACCTCGAGAATTATGGGAATTTATGAAGGAGAATGGATGGAATGTTGACGTCAGTTTCAAGTTTTCATCATTACTGGAAACACTCGTTTATAATCATTAGTATTACCGGTATGGCGCAACCGTCTGTCTGAAAGAAGTGTACCAAAAAATACCGTAACAGGATACCTATTTCGCCTGATCGGCCTATAGAGGTTAACATATGGTGCTTTCCATTTCAGCAATGACTGATTTCAATTCAGGACAATTACCTCGATGCATATGTCCGCGTCATTCGGGACTTGGACCCCCTTAGGACTGCCTTGGTATTCTCATGCGGTATGGGAGCCGTTCGGACAACGTTCGCCATGGTTGCCGCCTCTGTCGTACGACGAAGACAGCTGATTGTAAGAGGAATGCCTGATCCATATGCTACCAAGTCATACATGAGTGGATCGAGGCCTCTATCACAAAGTGGTGCCGGCACAAGTGCAGTGAGTATCTCAATAGATCTGTGTTTCTCGATCCATTCACTCAAGAGGACCAAAAAAGCCTACCGGCCAGGTAAATCACTTCTAATCATCAAGATGAGACGTTGGCTCACCCTCCCTGCACAGCAAACAGAGGCTCGCATCCTTCAAGCACTTGAGCAAGCAATAAGTCAGCAGGAATTAAACAGGTCCTTATTGAGGTTGACGTATCTTTTGCAGCAAAGTAAGTTGCATAAGGTCAACAACGAGATGATGTTTACATATGTTCTACTAGGTCTTCAAAGCAAGAACACTCAATCTGCACTTGAACTCTTGATGTCCCAGCCAACTCTTTTGGAGAACCTACAGAAAGCTCATCTGGGTAACTATGGTGTGGTGCTCAGCTTATTAGGCTGTTTAGATCATGGCCTTCAGACGAAAAGGCTAGTGGATCGTGTCATAGACGCTAGTATGTAGTTGCAGTTGATGGTAAGATATAAATCGAAACCTTTTTTTTTTTTTTTAGCTGATCAAGTCACCAACCTACGAGAAGACATCCTCAAATGTCGGTTAAGATACGCGTTGACAAGCATGGAGGAAGATCAAGGTACTAACCTTCTGCAAAAGGCTCGCAAGGCGCTGGAGAAATAGTGCGCACAGTCGAATGAACCTCTATCAGATCTGACATGTGGTCCCTCAGCTTCTTCATGATAGCTTTTGCTAGCTACGTCGATTCTTCTGATGACAGTTTCAACCGGACCTTCTCGGACTGGCTAATGGTAAGCTACAAATGGAAATGACTATGAACCGTCTGACAGGAAATCCCATAGACAAGATATGAGATTTGGAAGCAAGTCGATCGTTCTGTCAATCATTCTCATTTACTAAATGAAAAGTTATAGCCAGGTGAAATTCATGCGTAAAGGAGATGGTTTCAAGTTGAATATCTTTACGCCTGTAAATGACTTGTCGTCACTATCCAAATCTGGTTCCGAGGAACGCGCTGTGGTACCTGGCAGGAAGAATGATGTTGCAATTACTGGGGGGCAGATTCTAGGTGGCGAATACTCGGATCATGTCGTACGGGTATGGATTTGTCTCCTTATGAATTGGCTCAGTCTCATAATATCTTTGCAGCACCGCAGCGGCATCATTTTGCGCGAAAGGTATGGCCTCAGAACATTGACGGACATTATATTCGTACTCATACTCGGGACAGTACTCTTCTGAAATCCGATCAATGGCTGAGAGAGTCGCATTACGTTGCAAATGGCGTACGTGGTGCAATTAATTTCAGACAAGTACCGAGAACGAATATCTACGCGCTTGGACAACCCACACTGGAAGCCATCGATGAAGTAGTGCAGCGAGTTAGGGTAGCGCACCCACATGCCCAACAAATAATATGGATTACCCTAAGAGAAGAACCGATTGTCTATATTAACGGTGCTCCTTACTGTCTTAGAAGAGAAATGTTCTCCCTGCGAAACATGAAGGGTAGGCACTTATCTCCTGATTTGCATTCTTGGAATCTGAGGTATAACAGATTATGGTGGTATATCTGCTTCGAGACTCGAAATTCTTGAAGAAAGGTTACGAGACGATGTGATCGCTGAATTAAACGCCTTTGGCGGCAGGTAATGTGACTTGGGCTTTAATTGTTGATGGCGCTCAACTTCTTTCAGGTTACTTCTACACACGGAGACACCCGACGGCGCCGTTGTTCCAGTGTGGGAGGAAGTAAAAAGAGAGGATGTCTTGGATCTGAAAGAGATCATGGTATCACGCCAGCATGATGGAGTGCAGCTCCATTACAACCGTATACCTATAACTTCTGAACGACCACCAGACTTTTCTGATCTCAATGAGCTGATTGGTGTCGTTCTTCGAGCTTCCAGAGATACTCCAATTGTTCTAAACTGTCAACTCGGTCGTGGCAGGAGTACGCTCGCCTCCGTAAGTCTTCATTGCTGATGCTGTGTGACAAACTCTCAAGCTTTCTCTCAGATTATCCTTGTCTTGATCAGGCAGTGGCTTGAAATGCGAGACCCCATGCAAACACCCAAGTCTCCTCGCACATATAGATCTCTATCCCTAATATCCAACTCGATGACAGATTTCAGGTCGTTTATGAAAGCACGACAGTCCTACCAAGTCATTAACAGTGAGTAGGTAAAACCTGTATTCGATCATAGTTAATGGTTCCTGGAAGACCTACTTCGCGTCATCCGGAAGGGACCAAGGATAAAAAATATTGTTGACGATGCGATTGACCAATGTGGTGCTGTATTCAACCTAAGAAAATCGATAGAGGAGGCTCGCGTTGGAGCAGAACAAGCTACAGATGAGAAACAGAAAAAGTTATGCGCACAAAAAGGTAAGCACGACGCCAGAACTGACACCACAGTAGACCATAAGACTTACGTGAAATGAATAACAGGTCTTCAGAATCTCCGTCGATATTTCGAGTTAATCGTCTTCCAATCATATCTGCAATCCACGAAGCCAGACACCATGGAAAACTTCCAAACCATGGAAACCTACGTCAACAATCTTCCTGGTAAGTTGGCCTGTTCAAATGTGATCCTCAATTGACTGTGTTCTTGTAGTCATTATGACCTTTGAGAAGGAACTCCAATCGAATGGGCTAGACGCACTAAAGCCATTGGAGCGAGTTGACCCGAAGGAGGACATGGCGGACCCAGACGAAGTCACGCAAGTAGTTACCAACCGCTCTGGAACCATTTTGTCGGCATCTACCATTCTTAAGAGTGACTTCTTTTCGAATTTACAGAAGATGACACTACCAGAGTAAGACTATTCATTAGTCGTTATATGTTAATTTGTTAACAGCCAATTTGTTTCTAGACGCATAGATGGATCTCCAAACTTCCGTCGCATACCCCTTACATTACGACCTGTACTATCACCGAATTTAAATGGTACAGACTTTATCGTAGATGGCGAATTCGGAGCAAAGATGGTATGTGGAAGGTAGATACTTCCCCTTTACCGAATACGATACTTGCGCTGACTACTAAATCAGTGGAATGCCAACGATTGATGGCTTGAAACGTGCTTTAGAGAGGGTAAATGCTGGACCAAACGGCTCAAATACAGTGTACTGGACATCGTTGCGTGAGGTCAGGTTAGCTGATTTTCCCGAGATGGTTTGCTTCATGCTGTTACATTCCAGGAACCTGTCATCTATGTTGCCGGGAGACCACATGTACTGCGCCTTGTCGATAAGCCTCTAGAGAACGTTGAGTATGTGTCGCGTGGGCGCGTGCTGGTTGACGACACTAATATCGCGCAGGGCCACGGGAGTTACAACGGAAATCGTGGAAGCCATGGAGCAGAATTTCAAGAGAGACGTGCTATTTGAGGTCAGACAAGGGGATGGTCGAATCTTGTTACATGATGAAGTCGAAGAGAGGCCAGGCGTCTTCTCTATTATACCCATCTGGGAGTCGGTCACAGACGATGACATTATGACTCCGAGAGAAGCCTTTGATCTCATTTTGAAGGAAGGTTATCGTGTACGTTATCCGAAGTCTCATGTTATGCATGATCGTATTGATTGCGCCTACAGATTGATTATGGTCGCATTGCTATAGTAAGTTATTTACTAGGCAAACATCATCCCCTCATGCCATCTCCTTTAACCAGACAGATGAACAAGCACCACTTCCTGGAGCACTTTCACAACTTCTTGAACGTGTCAGATCCGGAATGGCGCGAGCTGGGGACTTTATATTCAACTGCCAAATGGGTCGTGGGCGGACTACGACTGGAATGGTGACGGCATGTCTGATCTCGTCCACGCTTACTTGGAAAGTGCAACAGGGCGAGAGAGTGGCAGAAACGCCCTCCCTTGATTTCTATGACACTATTGACGGGCCTTCGGAGGAAGAAGCATACCTGCAAGGTACCCAGCGTTTGTCCTATAAATGTGTCAGCCTGATTTAACATATACTCAGGGGAATATAAAACCATACTCCAACTAGTTGGCGTCCTTTCGCATGGCAAAGTCGCAAAACGGCTGACAGACAGAGCCATTGATTTGATGCAAGATGTGCAGAACCTGCGCAAGGCTATCTATGAGTATGTTTTTTTTTAAAAATCTTTTAACGCTGCTTGGGCTGATTGACTGGCAGTTACAAATTGAAGGTCGAAGCGTGCGAGAAGGGCAGTAAAAAAGAACGCAAGCTTCATGCGGTAACCGTCAACTACCTGTGGGTTATATTGTTCAACGTTGAGGTTGCAGCTAATCAGTGGGTAGATATCGCTATGGCACCCTCATTGCATTTGCAAACTATCTTATTGAGATGAGGGAAAGACAAGGACCGGAAGTGACATTCCCAGAATGGCTACACGAGCACCGAGAAATTACTAATTTGCTTGGAAGGAGGTCCCTTGATTGAGGTTCAAGTTATGGCTGCCAGTAATGACATATGCTGTATGAAATGCATGTATATGTACGAAGATATTGCATGTCGGATATAACTGATAATCCATGAGCCGGTGACAATACTCTCTCACCAGGTAAATTAGAATATGGCGTTCACTAGACCACTACCGATGGCCGCTCCTGTGAGTAGGATCGGTCAGTGTCTAGTAAACTTGCCAGTCACGGAGCACTTACCGGCCCCAAAGCCAACACCGCCGGCTGCGGAGTGCGCCATCTACCAGCAGTTATTAGTACGCTCATAACAGGTGGGGAAAAGATCGACGTACGGTCTGTTTAAGTCCACTAAACTTTGATTTCTTTTTCGATGTGTCCTGCTCTTGCAGGCCCACTGAATTGACGCCCTGGTCTGGAGGAGGCGGTGCATCCATCCCATGATAGGCGGCCCCAAATGGTTTGTAAACGGGTTTCTCTTGTGCGGGCGTAGATACGGGTGCAGGTACGGGTGCCTGTACTGGTGGGACAGGAGCTGACGGAATTTTCTCAACATAGTTGGACGGGAATAAGGCTTGCTTTCCGTGGACTCTACCCATCCACCAGTCTGCGTTGGTCTCTTCTACGATTTCAATAATATCGCCTGCTGCAAATGAGAGATCACCAAGTTCCTTCGCGGCGTGAGCCAGTGTGTTCAAATTCAAAATGGCATTGATGGACCTACACTATTGTTCTCATTGTATCCCCAGATGGCGCGAGCTTGGGAGACTTGAGGTGCAGAAGGAACTTGACGGCGTGTGGGTGCAGATGACGTCGGCGTGGTGATAGCATGAACAACAGGGGTAGGTATAGGAAATGCCGCTGTTGGTGGTTGTACAGGGTGATGGATGACTGAAGCAGGCCGCTCAGTATTTGTGTTGCTAGCACCGGATGTAGGTAGTTTCGATAGGAACTGCGAGGCGTCTGCGCGGGAGATGTAGTTTTGAGATACGAGAAAGTCGACGTTGCTCTGCACCTGGGAGATGATGTGTGCGAGCATTGCAGCAGACCTATTGTCCTGTACAGTCATTGCGAGTGTGGTGGTGGTCGTTGGTGGTGGTAATGGTGGTGGTGATGGTGGTGGTTCGAGAGTGAGGGCGGATGCACAGCAATGTAATAATTAATTTGCTTACCCTCGGCTCAATCAACTAGACAGCACAGCCACAGTGCTTGATGATTACGTAAACAGGATGGCCCTGCCCAACGCCGAGTAACAAAAATGTCATAAACAGGCTTTCGATGTCTTGTCAACTCTTGTATGATGTGCGCAGCCATTTCTGGCAAGTTGGCTGGCCGTTCTCGACTCGCATCTGTCACTGGATTCCGTGATGCCTTTACCTTGTGTTCTGTGTGTTATCTCGTCGTGTATGGACGACATTTGAACCCATGTCTCACTGACACCGAACTGGCTACAATGTCACACCTCAGGCCATCAGGCATAAGGTCCGGAGGCCCGTTGAAGTGCGAGACATTGAGCTAGATAAGATTAGATTGGAATTGTATACTCCAAGGTCCTGCCTGCCGCATTACGTTCCAACGGCCGCAATATAATTGGATTAACATCTATCTGTGGTGGCTTGAATCTTGACTGCATGGGAACGCAGGTTGTCGCGTGATGCCCAAGCAAGGAACTTGCGAGCCGGCAAAGCGGACGGGTTCCCAAGAAGCGGCACCGTTTGATTGCACCTTCCACATCTGTCGCCCAACAGGCTTCCTTGACATGGGAAGTGTCCAGTTAGAAGGCTCGTAGCAATGGGGGAAAAGTGGGAGCTACTTGGCTACTTGATGGTAAGAGTCTTTGTATGGTAGTGAAGTCCATGGGTATCCTCAGGGTAGATAAGGATGGTGGCGAAGTTTGGTAAAACCTCATGTTTCAGTCATGCCAAATTGAGGAAGGGCGTAACGTCTCCAGGCACTCAAGGGCACCCGCGTTGGAGAATTCCGCTGCAGGGTCTATTCATGTTAGTGCATCCACAATCACGCGGGAGGTTAGCCCTTGTTTGCCTGGAAAGAGTTGCAGCATATTGGATATTTCACTCGGCAGTGTTCGGTATGTGCCAGTCCATTGTGTTTGTCTCATGCCAAATGTATACGGCTTATCTATGGGAATTCAAATACCCTACTCCGCGGTTCGCAGCAGCTTCGATAGAACTGATGCTTAGCGAGACGCAGATACAGGAATGGGCTAGAAGGATGATGGGGTAGGAAGAGTAACGCTCGAGGCATTGCCCAGAGATTCTGGAGAAGTGGACAAACAATGGACAACAACCCAAAGATGTCATGAATATCATGCACGTGTTCTGTACTATAAATAGAAAACCGGGGACTCACAACTCCACCGTTATAAAAGGGATCCCTCGCTATCCCTCTCATTCTTCCTTGTCTCTCAACTTCATCTCTCTCTCTCTCACACACACCGCCCTTGTAAAATGTCCTCTAATATCAATAACCAGTCTGGCTGTGACAAAATTCACCATTCTGACCCAATTCCCATCAGCTCTCGTCTCGGTCGCCATCGCTCTGTCTCTGCATCTTCTGGCTCATCAGAATCAAGCTCAGTCTTTGATATTTCCACCCCCATCTCTTCCTCGGCAAACTCCCAACGCATCACAATCCCATCTCCCACAGGCTCTCCAATACTTTCCTATTTTTACCCCCAGTCCCCCACAAAAGCTCCAATGAGCACCACTTTTCCATTTAAACGCAACTTTGTCCCTCCTCCTGTTCCAGAAGGTGGGTATATGCGCGATACGAGGGAAATTATCTTCTTATGACTTGTCTCTTCTCTTCAAGACGACGAAAAAGCTATTCCTGTTGCCGCCCATATGCGGCGAGCCAGCGTTAATGCGGCCGGTCGATTTGGCCAACCGCAAAACAGTGGCTCCATTCCTGATTCTCAGCTGGAACGAGGCGCTGGGTTTTTGCGTAGATTATCCCTGAACAGCACTTCCTTTAATAAAGTCAGTGCTTTTATATCTCGCGGATCCATCTCCAATTCCTCATTGTCATCACAGCCGCAAATCGATACCAACTCGCCCACGATGCCTCCTAGTCCACCCCCAAATAGCGCCACCAGCCCGACGACTAAGAGTCCCCTATTCTCAAGCAGTCCCACAAAGACTCGGCGCTCATTTACCATGGACAATAGCAAGACCCGAAGAGCTCCATCTCCCATGGGTGAACGTATCTTGACTGGCCATTTTGATGGCTTCAACTAGAAGGCATTGCAAGCTGGCGGGCCGGTATCTTATCATGTCGCTCCTTTACATTTCGTTCTTTTCTGCGCTGAAGCACCACATACCCTCATGTTATGGCAAGGCTAATCTTCGTCACCACTCCCCTGTATCTCCTCAAAATGGGTAGCTTGGAAGCTTCCCGACGTTCAGACTCTAACTGTTCTCTTCTATCTCTTGCACCACTGCGCCTGTGGCGTGGATGTGATTTTCATTTCGAGGATCCCTTGCAATCAGGGAGTACATGTAAGACTCTTGATCTCTTCCCTGTTGTTATACCCTTTTATTGACAGCAATGCCTACGCAGTCTTGCCTCTTTCGCGAACAAATTTTTTTTTTGCAGGGTGTAATATTGTATGTAGTTTTTTCCCCCCTCTGTGACGGCCATCTCTTGGGATGTACGATGTATGTAAAATACGTTAATTGTGAGATTGCTGGTCCATCTATCATTATCTAGCCACTGGCATGGGTCGTTTTGAGAAAACTATCTTGCGTTTCACCACTGCCGTAATGCACCACTTTTTGCTGGCTGCACCTTCACCTTTCCGAACTTGTGCGTGTTCTGGTGCACCTGCACTCGTTTCTGAGCAGTAAAGAACAGCGAGAGGCTTAGTCAAGGATACGATTTTGCCCTCTAGCAAATGGTATCCGATTGTAAGTGTTGGGTTGTTCTTGTAAGGAACTGAGTGAACCAGTCCAAAATGGCAGAGCACTATCTTACCCCCATCTCATCGAGCTGAAGATTGCCCACCAGCTGCCCGTTGCGATCAGAGGCATCACCACACTCGACATGCAGAGAACCTTGCAACTCTATGAGGACCACTTCATCGTGTGACACCTTGGCCAGCGCTGGAGGAAGCTTTTGGTTTGCTGTTGATGAAGGTGCTAGGGTAATGGGGATAATCATGTCGGCATGAGCTTGAGTATGGCAATAGAGCGACGTGGGATGCGTGTCCCAGGGCAAGTTGCAACGCCATGAAACGCGTGACCACGTATTCGCAGTACATTACTGTAAAGAGTTTATAAAAATACAGTGTGCTGCCCGGAACATAGCTAAGTTGGATTAAGGACGGTTGTGCAATGCAGGTCATGTATCCTTTCCGATGAGATAGGGATGGTATCGAGGAATGGTAGTGAGAGGTAACAAAAAAATGTCAGCTGCCTTCGGGAAAATCACCATACTCCCAACTATAGCAGTCCTACGACAGTAACAATTACTCTTGGTTATCTTGCAGAAACGTTACCGCGGCGGTAGAGCACTTACCACACAATCCTCATCATACGTTGCCTCTGGCACTTCTCTTCCAACCTCGACACTAGGCGCCCAAGGGTAGGCTAGCAGCTCCTCTATAATCCTGACAATGCCGTGGGAACGAACATTTACGGACCATGCGAGTGTCGAAACAGTGTCGTACAAGATGGATTTACCTAAACGACATCTACGCAAGACCAGTTGAGTTAACCTCGCGAAAAAAAAACAGAAAGAAAGACGGGTAGACTTGGCCTTACCGTGTTTCCATGGCGTAGCCAGCGAGAGCGCAGGAAGACAATACACCATTGCAAGTTCCCATTGCGATCGGGTCGGCCGTGTGATATACGTGAGTGATATGTTGAGTAGACGGCTAAGGATGCCAACATCGTCAGTACTCCTGAGCAAGTAGGCAGATAATTTTGGACAAACTGGCGAAGGAAGATGCAACCGGCTGGCCGCCAACTTTTCTCCGGGAGACTCGAAAGCGAGGACTGGGGCGCCAAATGTCACACCGAGGAGACTGGCAAGAGCTCCTCCTAAAGAGTGTCCGATTATCCAAATGTTCGAGTCTGGGCTGCATGTGGTTTTGTTGATTAATGCCTGCGCATAAGAGCTATGGTTAGGACTCAACTACATATATGAAACGTTGTTGTAGAGATTCTGAACGCCATCACCATCGTCAGCCAGGCGGTCAATGGTACCAGAGATGAGGCTTACTGTTCCAATTGGGTAGAATAAGCTGTCTTCTATCAGTGAATCCTCTAGGCAGTCTTGATCGCACTTTCTCTCTCCACGCCAACATCCACACACAGGTGTCCACGACCAGCCGATGCGGGCACAACAGCAGCTAAAGAGCAAGTTGTCGTTAAACTTGTCTTTCTTGGCCGTGGGACCGCCTCCTGACCATAGCTCCGTCGAGGTCCCCTTGATAGCGAGGACGACGGTACTGTTATCAGCGGTGGCAAACACGTGCCCTCTGAATCCATCGCCGTCGGGTTCCCAGCCGAAAGGATAGGACTGGTATGCGAGAGGCGGGAGAACGGACAAATGTATTAGGAGTTGTATGTAACCCAACTGCGCCCCCGAATAAACTACGTACCACGGTCCAGTCGCCGTCCAGTTCATACCATTCTCCGCTGCCTGGTTCGACGTAGGCGTTGTTAGTCATTTTTGCCAACTCGAGGAGAGTTTCTCGGCTTTCGACGTTTGGCCCGATTATCTCTTCTTCATCCCAATGCAGTCGCTGTTCCGTAGCTGTGTGGTTGCCTCCCTTCAATGACAGTGATCTCACCCGTGAAAATTCGCCGAATGAGGGTGGCTTGAATGTGGCCATTGAGCGTGTAAGGACGGCATTGGTGGTCAGCGATGATGGTGCGTCTGAGAATGCAACCCGAGCTGCTGAAGAAACGGCGTGAAAGTGTCGCAGTTCAAAGTGCAAGCGCGTGTCTTTTGGCGCAGGCTGCGGTGGTGGTCCTGATTGAATGTCATTGCTGGAGAAGAAAAAGGACAGGATATGGACGAGGATGCTCGTCAGCATAGACGGCAGCATGAAGCATCACAGTGGCTGGGAGACGGGATGCAGAACAAGCGACACGACCAAATTAAATTCAACCATAAAATGCGATTAAAACAGAATATACGGTTACAATTACTGCTGACGACAAGAAAGAAAAGACCGTCCACTCAAGAACCAGATACGGTAAGGCTCTCCATCGCAAGTCCAAGCACATCGTTCGCCTCCACTGTCGTGTCCGGCGCAATCTGCGCTCCAAAGAATACCTCTGGGCTCGTACAAGCTGCGACTGCTCGTCGCATGTGTGTCGTCAGGAATGACAATCCTACCTGGTACGCCGCTGTTGGCAAGCACGTCAGCATCTACTCAAGCAACTGCATCGCCAACGTACCGTTCATCCAACCGAATCCCTCTCGAGGAACCATTTTGAAATCGACCCCTTGATTACCATACTCGGCATCAACTAGATGAGACAGCTTGACAGCGTCAAACTGAACACAATCACATCAGTCTAGTTTTCCGATGGAGGCATTAGAGCGTACCTTCTCTGGCACTACACCGTTAAAGTCAACAAAGGCTGTCGTCATCCTGCAAAAGGGGACGTTTGCTTTTCTTGACTTGGCAACAAGCAGGACAACTTCACGTACATGTATAGGAATCGATACGCCAGTCTCTGAGCATCCTCGAGGTAACCATACCTCTCTAGTCCCACCCATAGCATGATCTGGTGTGGTGGCCTGTCACATCACCTACTGGTTTATACTCCGTACATGCGACACATTCTGAACTTTTACTCACCATGCATACCTACAACAGACGTCATTTAATTATTATTATTGCATTCAGAAATAAGCCACATACGGGTAATCCCACTGACGATTGGGCCGGTCAAGGGAAATTCTGCCTCGTGATTCTTCCGTACCGGATACAACACCACCCAGAACCTCGAATTTTTGAAGCGATTTCGACCTATAGTAATCAACATATTCCCATGAAATGCAACAATGGTAAAAGCGTGAGAATGACATACACCAGTTGCCAACACTGCTCTTCACTTGCACACCCAGCCCACAACGGCCAGTAAGCAGTTACACTCTCGTAAAGGATCTGCTGCTCCTTGACAGTGTCATAATCAAAGTAGAGACTCTTGTTCTCATTCCACAAGTACTTGTTCATCTGGTGCCTTCTAAAGTCCGCTCTTTCAAACCATTCTTCGCTCTTCTGCATCCGCTTTCTGGAGCTTTCTCTATATGGGTTAGCATAAGATTCGGAAGAAGGAGGGAAGGGGGATAATGGAAAGTCCTCCTCCAGCTCCAATTCATCATCAAATACCTCACGGATTGCCGTGCCGATATCAATCTCATACTTGTACAGTAAGGACTGCAAGTCGATTGTCGCAAGATTCGCACACCGTTTCTCAAACCGATAAGTGGTATCGTGTCCAGACTCCCGCACAGAGCGATCGTGCAAGAAATACTCGTCTAGTCCTGGTTCTTTAATGATGCCCTCATTGTACTTCTGGCTAAACTCGAGCACGGAAATGCCATGTTTGGCTGCATAGGGCTCTAGAATGTGTGTAAAGTGCGTGGCTTCGGTTTCTGGAGGTATTCCCAGGCCATCTGGGCGATAACGAGATAGACCAGTCTTTGTATCCAAACGAGGCTCAGCCATCCAAACTGTATGGTATTCTTTGATTGCTGCCTGAATAGCACGTTTGAGCCATTCGCGGTTCGCCTTCATGTCGGAGCGATCAAGCTGGTTGTAAATTTGGAGGGCCATGTCTGTGAGGAAAGGGGGCTGAGTTCGGCATAGGTAATAGCTCCTGCTGCCATTCAAGATTTTGCCATAGTGCTTGATCTCAAAGATGAAGTGGTCAACCATGCCTTTGGCCATATTCACTTGACCGTCGACCAAGAGGCCAAGGGAGATGAAATATGAGTCCCAATTGTACAGCTAACCTTCTAATCAGAAAATGTCTGTCACCGGACTGAGCTGGACGCACCTCATTGAAACGAGCACCTGGGACGATGAACGGAATACCTTTCAGCGTCTTACCACCATTTCCATCATCGACCTCATTCATGGCCAAAGCCAACAGGCCAGGCTTGGAGTTCAAACTCTTGACGAACATGGGATCATCAGGTTTTTCTGGCAAAACTTGAACATCCAAATTCATGTGTGGCTTTTCCTTTGCCACATTTCTGTAATACTCTGCCATGGCCGGTTCGCCATACGGCACGTAAATGCGAGGGTTTACGCGTCCTGTGCGATTCTTGGGGTCAGCGGTGATAATTTCTAGGCCCTCACCGTCAATCCGTCTCGTGAGCGAGTGCCAGAATGAATGTCTAATCATGCGTGACAGACGATCGACGGGGTTCTCGGTCAAACGGGCTTCATCCAGAATGATGCGCTTCCTGTTGTGGTCGCGTGCAAGTGCTAGCTCCTGCAACAGGTTGGATAACATGTATGTGCCCTAGGAATGTGGCAGTAAGTTAGTCTCTGGATTTGCATAGCGACACCATAGGAAGATGGATATCTCACCCGAATATCAAAAGTCTTGAAACCATTGCTGGTCGCTGTGCCGAGGGCCATCATTTTTGGGCCGGCGTCTGTGACGCTGATTTGAAAGTCGCCGTCGGTGTCTTCCTGTTCGAGAACGACCCGGATAGTTTCTTCAACGTCGATCAGAAACCGCCTGGGACCAGTCACATTTTTCTCGTCATGAGACATTCGGCGGGGTCGCAGATGCCAGTCCTCCTCGAATGTAGGTGCTCTCTTTGGCCTGTATCCATGTATATGAGACTAGACAAGAGGCAATGTGAGCGAGTAGCCAATAGGCTGGAGGAAGGGCGAACAAAGCTGTATGTTCTGGAGCGAGTAAACGCTTCCTCTCCGCCATAATACGTGGCGGCATCGACGTTGACTGGCCTGTGGTCGTCGAGGAAGACGACGCCGGGCGGGTGATTCACAGCGGGAGCCATTGATTTGAATGTAATCTAGAGTCTAATGGTGTATTTGAGATATAAGAAATGTGGAGAGACCAAGGTATTATGGATGATGAAAGTTTAGTAACAAAAAGAGTTGGGTTGAGGTCGGAGCTGGAGGAAAGCAATAAATGAGCCACCATAATCGGGGCCTCCATAGCCGACGCGTACGGGCCGATGCGTAGACTTACACACGTGACACCACCGCCGTCGTTGAGCGCAATGTCGAGCTGCCGAGATGTTGGGGGGGGTGGAAAGCTAGCGCAAGTGAGAGCAGGCCAGCCTTTTATATCAGCCTTCTTCGCCCACACTCGTGGTCTGCGGCCTCAATAATGCTTTGTCCTCCCGCCACTCCATGCCAGAACTCGTCGCTAGACCACAAATACCCCGTCAAGACCGCATGCCATCCATACTTTGCCTCTAGCACATGATGGCCACAACTAGGAATAAACTACGCAACTCCACCATATGAATCAGATGTCCAGCGCTGAGATCCTTAAATGAAAGCATCAAACCATTGTTTCAGCTGCACAACAAGATGCACTAGATTGTTAAATTGTATTACTAAGCTGACCACAATCAGGCACTACTGAGCGTGATGTCACACCAATCATCACATCACGTGTTTCGCGCCTCGCTTCACCGCCAGTCGGTCATTTCGAGCGCGGACGTTGTTCATCATGGCGTCGGGGTAAGTGTCTTGTTGACAGTAACAATTCCAGAACTCATGAATACCTAGCTCGTCGTTTGGAGGCTCATCCATCTTTGGTACGAAACCACAGGGGACGTCCCTGTTTGGCGCCACTCAGCAGCAGCCCTCAACATCGACGACAACTCAGACACCTAACATCTTTGGTCAGACCACTCAACAACAACAGCCATCCACTGGTGGCGTCTTTGGCCAACCAACGCAACCCTCACAACAACAACAGCCACAAAGTACGTTTGGTACCACACCTGTCTTTGGGGGAGGTACGGCGAGCATAGGCACGACTCAACCTCAGTCAAGCCCCTTTGGCAGCAGTACAACCAGTACACAGCAACCGCAGGCTGGTCTCTTTGGCGGCAGTATGACAACCACGCAACAACCACAAACAGGCCTTTTTGTCAACACCACAACGACGCAGCAGCCGCAGACCGGGGTTTTTGGAGGGAGCTCAATTGTGCAGCAACCACAGGCAGGTCCTTTTGGCAGCACCACGACAACCCAACAGCCGCAGCCCGGCCTATTCGGTAGTACAACTCAGCCGCAAACGACGGGAGGAGGCCTTTTCGCAGGAGGTTTTGGTTCGACTCAAGCTCAACCACAGGTGAATACGTGGGGTAACTCTTTAATTGATGCAGAAACCAATACGTTGTAGCCACAAGCGACGCAACCGGCATTTGGCGGCACTTCAATATTCAACAAATCTTTTCAGCCACAACAACAGCAGCAGCAGTTGTGAGTCCAACATTGCCAATCATTCACAGTTATGTTTTTGACAAGTGCCAATGATCAAGTGTGCCGGCAACGTAAGCATTTGAGCATTTCACTTGAAAGCCATGTTGATTTGAGCTGCAGGAGTGCTATAACACTAACTAAAACAACAAAATTCAATGATTTTCCTGAGGATGTAAGAAGGGAACTAGAATATCTAGAGTGAGAAGCAATCTCCTTGCCCTGCGTCCTGTCATCTCATGTATACAAGTTCATTCATCCAGAGTCAGATCCAAATCAGCAAAGACCTTCACCAACGCAAGCTAGGCGAAGAGCCTCTCAAAGGCCATGAATTAATAAAAGGTGTCCAAAAGGTGTGCGATACATCCCCATCGCTCTCACCCCATTTATTGACCCACTGTGTTACAAAGGATTTCACCAATTGCTCCAACATCGTTCGGCAAGATTTGCATTTTATGCGCGATTTGAAAGCCAAAGTGGACAGGGCTGTAGAAGACACCATCATTGCTACGCGGATAGTTGACGGTTTCAGAAATCCCCAGGCTGGGGGCGGCAGTGGTTCTGGTTACCTGAAAGAGCATGCTGGGTTTCCATACGAGTAAGACTTGCGTACATTGCAATCGTCGGCAATGGAGTTCAACGACGACATACAGGTACTTTACACGGATTACCGAACAACTTGGGGCACGTCTTGTGTGGTATAAAGCTACCGTCGAGGTGAGTAAAGGGTGTAAAGCGCCTCGGCGACCTTGACAGTTTCGTCTTGTTTTAGCAAATCGAACGAAAGCTCTCCTCTCCGTCAACTCAGGCACAAACACCTCAGAGTAAGTTCCAGTATAATTCTACCTAACCAGTAAAGCTCATCCATGATAGGCATTTCCGCTGCATTACAAGCACAACACCAAACGTTTCTGTCACTTGCCAGTAAAACTGCGGCGTTGGACGCAGAACTACAAAAAATCAAGGCGATTTATACCCAACTCTGGCGTCAGAAGACCGGTAGCATGCGAGATCCCTTTGACGAGCTTGATAGGAATGCAGCGACTGATCTTGGGCTCGGAGCATTGCATGTGTAGTAGTTGTAACACTGTATTAATTTGATTCTTTCCTCCTCGATGTCCCGTCCACCTCTTGAGTACACGCCACAGGGCAAAGGGGGGGTTTACCGAATGCTGCTAGTAACTTTTGAGTAGCCATCACCGCAGCATACCGCACTGATAGCATCTGCACAGCCAAGCTGCATGAACAAGGGCCGAGACTGCAGCACCCGCATAAACGCTGGGTGATGGGCATGAACAGCGCGCGGTCTTGCTCCTGGACATCAACGCCAAGTTCTCCGCTCTCCGAACACAGGCACTGCTTCAAGAATAATGGCATATATGAATAACCAATTCCCTCAGTATCAGCAGGACATTGTCTCTGGCGAACAGTATCGCTATGCACTGACCAACTTTGTAAGTCTTGACTTGCATGCCTATCACACACTCATACACCCGCCTGATTCATACCACCGCTAGCGCATAGCCCACGAAAAGGTCGAACAACAAAGACATCAGCTCGAGGAACAGGAGCGACAGGTCGCTCAGCTACGCGCACGAATTGCATTGCTTGAAGGCGTGCCAGATTCGCAACGCCTCAGTAAATCAGGCAACTCGGTCGACGACTTTTCAATCAAGGTGCGACTACAGCCAACTGAATCTTCAGTTACACACACACATACACACATTTGGGTTCTCACTATGAAATCTAGAACGCTGCATCTCAGTTGGACAAACAAATCAACAGATGGGCTGCTGAAGTCGTGGGTGAGGCTCAAGTACCGCTAGAAGGTATCCGCAAAGCGGCGCTGGCAGGGATCGCGGGAGGGATGGAACTCGATGCATACACCTCCCCCGTCAGTTCGTTGCAAGCCCAGTCTTACCTTCGCCATGCCATGTCTGAAGCCATCTCCGACGGAGTGATCAACTGTCTGATCGTGACCAACTCGACTGAGGCCAACATCCAGCTCACACGTATACACGAACACCTCTTCAGCCGTAAGCAACCCAGATCTCCTCGTCTCTGAAAGTGCCTCAATCGCTCATCGGTTTCGTCTGATTGCCCTAGGGGATCCAACGGTAGCTGGTGTCTGGCGCCGACAGACCTTCTCTGCAGCAGTAGAATCAGTCACACCAGACATGTCATTGAACATCCTCCATGAACAAGTCCCCGAGCTGATGGCCGTCCTGCAAGGACGATTGCCTTCGGCCAGTGGTACCTCATTGCTTGATTCAGCATATGACTTTTCTCGCATGCTCCATGCATCAACCGCAAATAGCGGTGACATCTTTTACCGTGCCTTTGTTCCGGAAGTCGGCAGCACGCTCTATCCCCGACAGATCGAGCTTGTTAAGAGATGCGTGAGAAGCGAAAGAGGTGAGATTGATAGAGTGGGAGCCACACTTTTTCCTGGCCTGGCCAAAGTGTCGAGAGGTGCAGCCAACACAGACAACATTCAAGTAGGGATAGCTCACGTTCTTTCCTGGGCACAACTGACGGAGCGGTTACTATCGTAGACGGTTGTCCGAAGAGCACAAGTAATTTGTGAATGTGCATTAGCAGGAAGACCCATAATGCCGTTGAACGGGATGCCAGAAACACATACTCCATGACGCCATCTCGATGGTTTGATTAATTATCATGCATAGTGGCTACTGGTTTCTAGAAATCTACTGCATTGCAAATATATAATCCATCTACACGACTAGCAAAGAAGCAAATGTGGCTTGTGCCCGCACCACCTGTGGAGAGTTGTTAGAATTCTGATGGCATATCGAAGACAGCTCTTACATCAAGTGCCTGCTGAACCTCTAATCTTCTCCGTGCTGCCTCCAGCCAATCATGCAGTAAGACCTTGGCAGGGCCCTTCAGCTGATTCAACTCCCGAGCTGCACTGTCCAAATCCTTCTCATTTAGGTGATACTCTGCCCTAGCCAACACGCTGAGGACATCATCACCTCCTACAAAACCGTGCCGTTTGAACCGGAACGCCGACAGCGCGCGACTAGCAAGGTACGAGAGAACACCGGCATCTTGGTCAGGCACCAGAGCAATGTGTCCAACCTTGGGAGCAACTGATGTTGAAAACCATGTGGTAAGGTCAGCTATGGGTTCAACACCAATGTCAGGTACATCAGAGGTCTCGAGAGAATCAAGCACAGTGGAGACTATCTCGTCTTCTCGAGCAGCAGCGATGTGTCTCAGGACCCTGAGCTCATCGCGGAAGGGTTTTCGAGAGGGAGAATCTAGGGCAGCAGAAGAGAGTGCACGAATAGCTGACCAAAGACTGTGTATACGGATATTCTCATCAAGGATGTTAGAGTTGTCGATGGCGATGCGTTCCAATCGCTTAAGATTGGCAGATAACTCGTCAAGTTTGGCGAGACGTCCGCCGCGTTCCTGCTCAACGCGAACCTTGATCTCACGTATCCAACGGCGCTGGAGCTCAATACCCTGGGCAATGACTTCTTCCTTTAAGCTGAATAATGTTAAAGTGAGATGAACAGGATACTGTAGAAACTTACCGTTCGTTTATCAATTCTGTCTGCGTCTTGAGTTCATGATCGAGTTTTTCTCGGTATGCTTCCATCATTTTTACTCTCTCCAGATCGAAGAACTTCCTGAAATCGTCCTCCTGACTGTCGAGCTTATCCTGGGCCTCCATCTCTAGCTCCATAAGTTTGATACTGTACTCTCTGGTCTGCTCGTCCAACTTTGCCTCGAGAACAGTCCTCTCCTCCTCTTTGACTTTCTCAATACGTTCTGCCAATGTGTTTAGTTCAACTTTTGCTTGTTCTAGTATGTCTGTTGCTTTAGCCGCGGCGGCGGGATTCGAGGCGAGATACGAGGCGAGATTGTCGATAGTTCCAGCAAGGTGCGTAATCATGGGCTCGGTTTCACTCAAGGATGACACGGCAGGCGCAACCAGAGGGAGACTGACAGGTTCCGCCTTGGGCTCTGTCCCAAACTCTTCTCCTTTGGGTTCAACCTTTTTAGGAGGAGAGGGGCGTTTGTACCCTGGTGGAGGCTCGAATCCGACCGGCAGTGGTACGTTGTAGACGTCTGACTCATCCTGCTTCTCAGCAATTGCAGCTTCCGCAGGCGGAGTGGATGGTTCTTTCGGTGTTGGAACGGGGGATTCCGACGCAAGCGCTTCCTCAGCCTTCTTGATGAGTTCCTGAACATCGTCGGTCGTTGTCGACTTTTGTTCTTGTGCTGTATGCGGTTTGCTATCTGCCTCACTTGACTTTTGCGGTTCCGGTACCGATACCTTGGTTTTTGTGTTGACATCTTCAGCAGACTTTTCGACCATTGATCTTGTGCTTTTTGCTGTCTTCGCGGCAGCATCAGGGGTTGTTTCTCGTGGCGTTGGCGTTGCGCTAAAGGTATCTTGGATGAAACGCCGCGTAGTTACAAAAACGGTATTTCCATTGTCCATTATATCCTTTAATGTGATGGTATCCCAATTACGCGCCTCGGCGAACTCGAGCATGGATTGGCCGAGAGGAACTTGGTCGGAGAAAAAGTCATAGTAGGCTTGATTGTTGAACGCAACGAAAGTGCTTCCGACATAAAACGTTCCTGCAAGAGTCGTAGTAGCCCAAAAGATCCTACTGAATATGCGCTTTTGTTTCTTGGGTTCAGGCGCAGAATCTGTGGCTAGACGCTAGTACAGTGGATTAGAATGCCGCCTGGTCAGTAGAAGAGAGCTTGCTCACCCGCCTGATAATCCTCACGACACCCCGATTGGAAGTTGATGCGACATGCCTAGAAGCAGGGAGGACGCGATACATGCGGTGGGCGCGTGATGGTCAGAGGTGCTGCCCACGACGAGCGGGAGTGGTCGGTCGCTGTTGTGAGCGATGGGTAAATGTTTGGTCCGAGTTTGTCCGCTGAATGTGCACGTGACTATGTGACTGTCATTACCAAAAGGGTCAATCAGGAATGATGTCATTTGATGGTGACATCGGTTTATCCTCCTACGACCAAAGAGGTTACACGGACGAATAGAGGAGCCATGTTCTTCATCAGATATCAAGCAGAATATGATAAAATGGATGATAAAACGGGTCGCTTATTCCCCCTCTCTCAATCCCCACCATGGACTCTACCTCGGTGGACGAAAAATCTGGGAGCGCAGCTCACATCGACGACGCTTCGGACGACTATGAAACGCCCAAATGGACTACCACTCGCAAAGAGCTTTGGTCCTACTATCTGTACTATGTAGGCAACAATGGCTTGTCTGGCTTCAACTTTGGCCCCTCTCAGTTTCAAAATCTTCTCTTTCTTGCGGGCTACGATCCCGCTTTCCCCCCCTTTACCACCGCGTGTGGTACTGGATCCTGTGTACTACCATACCTTGGGAGAATCCGCGACGGTATGTCCCACAGTGCCTTCCCATCTTACACACTGCTCACATGGTCCAGTCAACTCGATTGTATTGCTTACAAATGGAATAAGTTTTGCCATCCAAGCCGCTCTGTTGTTGATCGTTGGTGCATGGGCTGATTACGGAAATTGGAGGTTGATATATATTTAGCCCCTCCTACTCGGACGCGTCTGACACAATCGCAGGCCAAATATCACGATCTTTTTCACCATATTGGCGGTCGCGGTATCCTTCGCATGGCTTGGAGTCGAAGATGCTTCCCGCTGGCGTGCAGGCGTCGCCCTGTATATCTTGGGCTGTGAGCCGGACGTCTTCCTTTATTTTCCATGTCTTGAATGACATCTGTTAGTGATCACCTACCAGGTAACACATGGTGATGCCTGCCGCCACATATCTGCTGCTAATCAACACTCCCTAGTGTGCACTGACTTTCTGGACAGCCGCATTCCCAGGTCTCGCAAAGGATCTTCCAGAAGTCAAAGAATCTTCGAAGGAGGTTGAAACCGGAAGTAAATCGTGAGTGTGTTGGCACAAGTTTCCGAGGCCTTTTAAGCATATGAGCATAATTTCAGAGAGGCTGAACATGAAAAATTTAAATCCTTGTCCCGAAATCGAGTTTCAAACATATCCTTCGCGATTTCTTCCCTTGGAGAAATTTTTATACTCGTCATCATGGTTGGGATATTGAAAGGCCTCAAGTCTGATGAGAGTACGGCAAACAACACCAAGGCCTTTAGTGTCCTGATCGCTTTCGCCGGAGCTGTCTGGCGTACGTGCATTAATTACAACCCACCACACCACACGTTACAATCTGTGTCTAGTGCTACTTGCCATTCCTTGGTTCCTTTTTGAGAAACGGCGACCAGGACTGAAATTGCCACCCGGCACAAACCTCTTGACGATAGGTTTTCGGCAAGCCTATGTAGCTCTACGGGAATGTATGAAGCTCAAACAGACGTTTTTGTTTCTTATCTTCTACTTCCTGATGTGGGTTGTTTTATTCTGTGAACGGGTTCTTGCTCACATCTTCATCTAGGGGAGATGTCCTAAACACGACTGTGTAAGGTTCCAGGTATTTCCAGTGAATTCACGTTAAATGGTAGTTTAGGACTGTCGTCGCAACCTTACAGAATGGGTAACGATCACTCTGTCCAACGCGGAAACACTATTCACATCAGTATCTAGCGTGGTCGCATATTCAACGCTGCAATTGACACTCTTGTTGATTGTGGGTATCGTCACACAGGGTTTGGGAATATAGTAAGCATCACCCCGCCAGTGTATCTTTGGCATTTGTCTCAGAATGATAGCCTGTTCTGGGTCGTGCAAAAGTATTTCAAGATTTCCACCAAGGCGGTGCGTCACTGATTGGTTAAATAGTCGAAGTTTATACGTCCTGATTTGTTTGATAACAGATGTTGTCATTTAATGCTGTCTGGATCATCGTCAGTCATGCTTTGATCAGCGTTGACCTTTTCCTCACAACTCAACAGGTCCTGACCATCTGGGGCCTTATTGGTGTGCATACCGATAAATTTGGTTTCAAGCATGTTTGGGAAATATGGTATGATTACGCCGTCTCTGCATACGTGCCAACTAACAAATGGTAGGTTGTACCAAGCCTTTTACGGGCTCATGGTTTGCCCTTGGTATGCTTATAGCCAGACAATGATCAGTGAGGTCTCCCCCCAGCCTCAAATGTATGGCTTTTGTTCGATGAAGGTTCATTACACTCACGCTCGTTGACAGGTTCCTATTCTTCGCCCTATTCTCTGTCGTGCGTTTCTCTCTTGCTCCTGCAATAGATGTCACCTCACGTGCTTTGCAGATCGGAAAAACGTCGGCATTTATCGGTCCGTTTATATCCAGTGCCATCATCACGGCATCTGGCAACAACGACAATATGCCATTTGCTTTCCTGTTCGCACTGTCAGTGTTCATTTGACTTGGGCAGGTATTTGTTTGACGTATGAATCTGTATAGCGGAACTGTCAGCATGATCTTTTTGTGGTTTGTTGACGTTGACAAGAGCCGCATCGAGTGCGAAGCGTTCGTTCAGGCGGAAAGTGATCGTGAGGCGTTTGCAAAGTAGCCTGATGGAAGTAGTTTCGATACAGCCTGTCTGTAATAGTGTAGCAGGGCCAATTGGTCCCTTGTGGGTGTCTTATTGTTTCTGAGTGGCGGGTGGCCGTAAGGGTGGTCCCCTTGTTCCTAAAGCGTCGACTAGCTTGTCGAGTATGCCCACTCGAGAACAATTACCTTTGGTGAGATAAATCAACATCCATAAAAAGTTCTGGTATCCACAATAGGTCCTGTTCTTGTACTTTTGGCTGCCTCGGCATGCGCTGGATGAAAGCGGGATATAAACCCCATGCAGCTCTGATGGTGTTAATCATTCCCAATGAACTGCGTATCGTCTCCGCCCAGCTACTGGAGAGCCGCTGAGGGACTCGGTCTGGCACCAGAGTCTCAGGAACTTCCCGCCTATTCTCGCCGTAATACTCTTCACGGCCCTATTCGCCGAGAGCCAACAGAGCATATTTATCAATTAACTGAAGGCAAAAGCAGACCATGGGCAACACTCAAACTGTACAGCAGCGCTAAATCCGCCAAATCTCTGCCTACTTTCTTCGAAAAGGACCTGATAAACGCCTCGTTCGATATATATGCAGAAAAGGGCGATTCAATTCAACAAATAACGGCTGTTGTAGGTCGCCACAGACTCATCCAACGCAAGTATATTATTCACGCTCTACTGCTAGGTCACTGGTCGCATAATCACCGGGGCTGGATCGAGTGATGCGTTCATGTTCTTGTGTGAGACACTTCCGATATGGTCGAAATCTCTAGATGTATCGAGAGTGCCCTCCCTTTCGGAGGGTGCTTCTGGCAGCAAACTGTTGGGGAAATGTGAATGGCCCATCTCAATAACACTCCCCAAAGCGGTCAACATACCGAATGCGAACGGCGAAGCGTGTTTCTACCGTCTCCCTGAAACATTTCTTGAACGCCATACCAAGGTCAGCGTGCAATACGACTTTTCAATTCTCATTTCGAGGGGAAAACTTCGGCCTGACAGCCAGTGAGCAACATCGTTTTTTTTTTGTTGCCGGTAGATGGTCTCTTATAGAAGACAACAGGATTAAAACTGCCTTTGGCTTCATCCCAAATACCAGACCAGAGCCTCCCTCTGTCCTGCGCCGGTTGGCCTACCAACATGGTACACCGCTTCCAGGACCATCGAGTGATCCTGAAGGTTGGAAAACGCTTCGATCTGTCGCTGCTCGGGGCACGAGGAAGCATCCTTCCTTGTCATCTTACTTTAGAATCCGGTGACGCAAGCGTAGTCGATGCCTTCTCGATGCCGAGCTCTATTCTTGTCGTGCTCCGCAGACGCGTGAGGTATTACCATGCCAACTCGTCTGCTCGCCAAGACGTAGCATGGAATGAGTCCGCGGAGGACGTCGGGACAGCCGTATGGTGGCCTTCGGAAGACGGCACAAATGATCGCAGAGGTGACCGTTTCTTGCGACATATGGATGGCGAGATCCGGCTGGCCAAAGATTTAAGACCTTCCTCGGCCATGGGCCATTACAGCCTCTCTGTACGTGCTTATGCCTTGTTATTGTCTCTTCGGTCATTCACGCCAATGACAACAGTATTCTGTTGCCCTCTGCCAATTCAGTTTGGCTCATTATTCATCCGATTCGGTGCCACTGCTGTCGGAGCCTGTAGAGATCACGACCATGTACGCCAAAGGGGCCCGACCTATTGCCTATTCTCCACCTGCATACGAACACGGCCCGCAACGCTCCAACGAACAATATGTTGCCCACTATTAAGCTTCTGTGATGCCCATTTATGTTCTACATGGCTCCGTCATTCGTATACGTCAAGGTATCGTGGCAGGTGACACGATACCTCCTTACGCTAGGTTTGTGTGTATCGATACCACCAATTTTAATTGTAGCATCGTATTTATCATGCTAATTGTCGTCGTTCTACCTGTCATGTTTTTGTTTCATTATTCAATTGATACGCTGTTCGTATGGGACACTCTCAAGCTGTCAAGCTTCAAGTCTGACATGGCAATCAGTGACAATAATAAGGGCCTGACGTAGCCGTTGTGCTTGTCTGGTGTTGTCAGGAGCTCGGATCACGACATTGTTGGTCCGTTCATTCGGATAGCATTGCCCATTTTCGCTCACTTCTCTTGGGTACGAACAAAAAGGTGGGAACTACTCCAACACCAAAGTCCTTGTGGTGTCTTGCGATGTGGATGCGTCAAATCGTTTCCAAGTGCCGTGATTGGATTTGTTCCTTGCAGGCTTCGAATCTTGTATGAGATGATGTGGGTCAGTGGTCTATCGGGTTTCAAGAATTCGATGCAATGTCAATGGCATGTAAGAGGCCTGATATGAGTGTTGAATGGATTCTGGATATTCACATGAGCTTGAGTAGTGCTGAGTCTGCCACCGGCTCGTGCAGCAGCCGAGATCCGACTCTGAGATTCCGACAGCAGCGAGTTCAGTCTGTCCCTGCTCGAGCGCTCAGCTCTTATGTCTGCTCAGTCAAAGCCAGTACAACAGCTGACTCCCTTTGGCGCAGCACTCGCAGGTGCTCTCGGCGGTTGTTTCAGCACTGCGTACGTCGTCTTTTCTCCCATACTCTTCCCTACGGCTTCAGCTGACCCACATGTGTCCAGCGTCGTCTACCCTTTAGATGTGTATGCTACATGTTTTATAGATGTTGAAACAAGCGGCTGACTTGGTATCAGTGCAAAGACGCGGATACAGGCTATCCCGTCTAGTGGCAAGAACAAGAATGATCTATCCTTGCTATCCGTATTGCTACGGGTATACCGGAAAGAAGGAATCTCTGGTCTCTATAGAGGATTTGGGGCAACCATGTTGAACACATTTTCAATGCGTGGGTACTGGGTGTCTGAAGGCTGCTCTCTTCCAACCGCTGTCTGACTTGGATTTGCCAGAATATGCTTATTTTTTCTTCTACTCTCTCGTCAGGAACTCGTATATTAAGCGTTTGACAAGGAGGCTACCTCCTGGCAAAAAATTACCTCCGTTGTCGACGGCCGCTGAGCTACTTCTGGGGGCAGTAGCCGGTGCCTTGGCTCAGATATTCACCATTCCTGTATCTGTCATTGCTACACGGCAACAGGTGGGGCGTGTTTCAAGTCCAACCTCACGTTCAGCTTCAACTGCGTCATTAAACGGGTCAGAGGGCAAGAGCGACGACTCTTTCCTCGGGGTTGCACGTGAAATCATTGAAGAAGAGGGCGTGACTGGTCTCTGGTTAGGACTCAGACCTGGCTTGGTCCTCACAGTGAATCCTGCGATTACCTATGGCGCGTTTGAGCGAGTCAAGAGTCTGGTTCTCCTTGCAAGAGGCAAATTTAGCTCAAATGCCAAAATGTCCCCGTGGTTGTCATTCCTCGTTGGTGCCTTGAGCAAGACGCTTGCCACTGTTGTAAGCGTAGCTTTGATCGTCTTTCCTGCAACGTTTTCATCCATAATCATGATCACCAGGTCACATACCCCTATATCATGGCCAAAGTGAGAATACAGGCACGCAGTGCGGATGCAGATGACGCCATGGTCAGAGGAGATGAGCTGCCCAAGACGCACATGTACCACCATGCAAAGAACAAGCATGTTGGGGCGCTTGACATCCTCGTCCGAGTATGGAAGCGAGAAGGTTTTACTGGGTGGTACCAGGTCCGTATCGGGTCGCGTGTTCTGTGGACATGAGCTAGTTGCTGACAAGAGAGACATGCAGGGAATGCAGGCACAGATTACCAAGGCCGTGTTGTCGCAGGCGTTGCTGTTCATGTCCAAGGAGCAGTTTGAGCACTGGGCGTTGGCTATCATGATGCTGGGCTATTAGACATTGGGCAGTAGCTTAGACTAGTACAAATGGGGAAGTTGTGAACGTTTTGCACGCCCTGAGCTCATGTTATTGATGTTCTCCTCCTCAAGCTCAACTTTCTGGCAACTTCGGTGATATGTCGCGGTCCCCTTTTGACCTCAAGGTCGTCATGCGAGCCATGCCTGGAATCCCCAGACCTCCCAACTCCTCCTGCTACATCGATATGCTCCCAACAGAAATCCTTTGCATGATTTTTGACTATTTTTCTCATCTTACCTCCTCTGGCAGAGGCTCAGTGCCGCCACCCATCCTCCTCTCTCACATATCTCACCACTGGAGACGCGTGACGCTCACCTCGCCCGTCTTGTGGGAGAAATTGCAGATTTATCACGTTCGGCGCCCGGAAGTGCTCAGAGATTTCTTGACCAGGTCCCAGCAGCGAAGCTTGTACATCACCATTCACCTGCCTCAGACCATCTTCTGGTCAGGAGACGATGTCCCGGACTTTGACGAAACCTTCGCAGCCATCGCGGAGCAACTGCCGCGTCTTCGGTACTTGAGCATCACCGCGCGCAACCTCACCACCCGACGTCTTACAGACAAATATCTCGTCAACGTCCCTCTGCCCCATCTCCAGCATTTCGAGCTCGTTGCTTGCAATGACTCTTCGCTCGCCGTCTATGGACCTTTCAGCTTTGATCCACGTGTTTTCACCTCGATGCGTCTCGAGCACACCATGATTCAAGTCAAGGATGGCGTTTGCCTGTCTGGACTGCGGTCAGTCGTCTTGTCCGAATGTCCACTTACCTACCTCGACGAGCGCAAGATACCCTCCGTATCATACCCGGCCGCTCCAATGAACTGGTACACCGATTTGCCTAATCCCAGTTTCTCTCGCCTTGCAAAGTTGTATATACATGCGCCCATGTTACACCCAGTCCCTGGGCACCCCGCTCCACCCCTCATGAATGCGGAGGGTCAGCCAGTTGCATCTCTTCCTTTTGCACCGTCCTTCCGGATCGACGTCCTTCGTTCCGTCACGCTTTCATCGCTTTCCCTCTCGAAAATGCCTTATAACGCTGAACCCAATGCGGACGTGCTGGCACGTCTGTTCAGAATCGTTTGCTTGGCAGAGCTTGTAGAATTGCATATCCTGGACCTGACTGACCAGGCGATCGATGGCTTCTTGCAAGCGTTGCAGGTGTATCACTGCCGCTTTGGCACCCTGCGCGTCTTGCGGCTTACCAGAGTCCAGGTGGAACAGATCATTCAATTTTCAGACGCGATTGGAGTGGAGAACTTTAGGATACTCTTCTCAAACGCATTTCCCATTCTGTGGGAGGTGCACCTCTCGGACCTCGATCCCGAGCCACTTGTCTCCTTCCTGGAAAAGGTCGACTTTTGGCCCATGTTGCACCAAGTGTTTCACGATGGTAAACCTCTTCGCATAAGACTTGCGATGCACCGAATGCTGGATGAAGGAAATGACGATAATGACGCTTGAAGCTTGGCGCTTTTCCACTCGTATACCCACTAAACCATTATCATCCATAATGTAGGCCTACTCTCATCCATTCTGTGCTGTTGTCCTCAGATGGATTATATATACTTGTGTTCGTAGTCGCTGGTCGCTAATAGTTTTGCTGTTGTATATAATAAATACATGACTTAATTTACGCAACTTTCTTGCCCACTTCCAATGTCGACGCCGACTACACCGCGCACAAAGACTGGTCAGACTCCAACAACGCCCTCAACGTCACGCGGAGCGGCGGCGCATGTAATGCTGGCTTCCCCGCACTATGCTACGACGCGAAGACATTCCCTGTATGGCGTAGAAGACAGAGTCATTATTGACCCAGGCTCGCGCGTATGGAAAGTCGGATTCAGCGGTGAAGGACGGCCCAGAGATGTCTTGTATGCTGGTGGTCCTAGCGGTGGTTCGCTCTGGAGCTTGAAACGCCCGTCGGATCCGACAGTGCGAGCTGAGGAGGACAAGCTTTTGGAGGTGCGACTGCAAAAGGCGCTAAGATCTGTCTTCCATGAGTGAGTGAGTCGGCTGGGTTTTGGTATGCGACTTGTCCTTGACGCTTTTCGTCTCAAAAGCTCACTTTTGACAGATCCAAAGGCGAGGAAGGTAATCCTGGTAGAGCATCCCTTGCTGCCCATCTACATCAAGGATATCATGGCTCGCGTACTTTTTGAAAATCAAGTACGTTCAATCGGTATTTTGCTACTTGTTTGACCAACCCAAAGCCTGTACAGGTTCCCTCCATCTCGTTTGCATCCAGTCATCTTCTCTCCCTGTTTGCCGCGGGGCGAATCACGGGCCTCGTCCTCGATTGCGGGCATCTCGAGTCTGTGGCTTTGCCCGTTCGTAACTGGATGATCTCTCCATCTTCTCAACGCATTGTTTACCATATGGCCTAGATCTTCGCTGCAAGACCTCTATACTCGCAGCTACGAACAACGCCAATGGCAGGCGCCGGCTTGACATCGCATCTGCGTGCCCTGTTGCTCAAATTCGCCACTTACCTGCCTCCACCAACAACCCTCAGCTCTGCTGCCAACATCCCAGCAGCCAATCGCGCGACACGGGTGCCGCAAGAGGTCCTCACAGATCAAGTCGTTGAAGAAATCAAAACACGCTGCTGTTTCGTCGGCACCGCATTGAACGTGTCCAACGTCGACTTTCGAGAAATAACACCTCTCGCTGACGACGCTTCAGACTCAGAGCCTCCCCTAAGCGACAGTGTGCAGTCTGAGTCAGGGCAATGGAGTACAACATCCTCACAGTTGGAAGCAGAGTCGGAATTTTCTGAAGCAACGGGCCCTGGAGTGGCTCCTCCCCCTGTTCGTCATGGGCATGGAGAAAATTATTTACAGGCACTAGCGTCAATGTACACTCGACATTCGACCGCTACGGATCTCCATATGCGAGTTACCCCTCCCTTGTCTCAGCAAACAGGTACAGGCATGGGCACGCTGGTCATTCCTGGGTGGTTACGAGAACGTGCCGCAGAGGTGCTCTTTGAGGGCGGCGATATGGACGAGAGCAGTATTGCGGAAGTCATTCTTGACTCACTACTCAAGGTTTATCGCTTTACTAATTCTACGACGTGACGCTCATTCAACTGCGATTTGTTTATCAGGTCCCAATAGATTTGCGCAAAACGATGGCATCCTCGATCCTGGTGATTGGTGGCACGGCGATGCTTCCAGGCTTTATCTTGAGATTACAAACCGAATTGATACGCGCCCTAGCTCCTCCACAAGAACCACATGGGCATTCTACACGGTCAGACAGGCCCCTTCTTCCCCCGTATGATAAATATGCCGCCCTGCGACCACTAAAACCATATTTTGCAATACTCAATAACCCCTCTCCCCCTCCACCAGCATCTTCCAGGGCAAGCGCTAATGCAGGAAGAGCTCCTGCCTTTATTCCAGCAACCGCGGCATGGGTTGGCGGCTCTCTAGCTGGGTATGTACCGCGCTTTGCTCTTTGAACCTACGATGCTGATGTCCAGAAACAGGGCTCTGAAAACCGGTGGTGCTGAAGTCGCTCGAGAAAATTGGGATGAAGTTGATCTTCAAGAACAAGTTGATGAGGATGGCATGGAAATGGATGTAGATACGGTGGTACCCAAGAAGAAAAACATTCTACCAGATTGGACAAGGTCGCCATTGCCCATGGGTGCCGCACCAGCGCGACAACTTGCAGTTCCTCCGATAGTTCCAGCTACCCCACGTGTTGGTGCATAATATGATACACACATCCGTCCTTTATTACTGTGTCAAATATGACAGCACTAGTTCGAAGTTCGAAAAATCTAAGTTATTCAGTGACATTAGAAGCGCCACAGAAATTGTATCCAAAAAAGTCTCTTATATAATGTAAATTCAGAATGTAATTATGATAGCGTGTCAAGAATGCGAAGCGTGAGTTTCCCCCCTTCATATGAAGTAACAATCTGGTGCCATTCGGCCTGTGATCCAACAAACTCCATTTCGGTTCGATCAGTGGAGGAGACAGATCCTGAACGTGCTCTCCCCCTGCCTACAGGTTGTCGAATTGGGTGCATCGACGCAATTGTAAAAGATTTGGACAGCGGCAAGCCTTCTTGGCCCGCAAACTTATCATAGAGACGTCCCCGCA
This sequence comes from Amanita inopinata Kibby_2008, assembly GCA_001691775.3. NCBI lineage: Eukaryota > Fungi > Basidiomycota > Agaricomycetes > Agaricales > Amanitaceae > Amanita > Amanita inopinata. The sequence goes on along the minus strand of JNHW02000010.1, from coordinate 52,736 downwards.
ATTCCTCATATGTAATTGTCTTGGGCGCACGAAGGATAACGATAGATTGATTCAGGGCTGCTTTGATAAAGACAGTCCCCTCTGGAACGATGGTCGATGTAGCACTGAATGCGGAAACAGACAACGTTCCAGACATGGTTGACGCAGTTGGAGACGGCGGAACCGGAGTAAAGAGACTCGGGAGATGATGCTCGGCTGGAGAACTAGGCGTGTGGCGATAGCCCAAAGGCGTCTCTGGTCGATGCTCCAGGATTGACTCGCTAAGAGAGACAGGTCGTGGAAAGGCATCGCGCTCGCCAGTTCTGCATTGTGAGTTCATATCCGAGTCATCCTCCTCATTTTCGTCGAGGTCTGCCCAGATCTCGAAATCGGACAAAGTCACAGCCTCAGAAAGGCGAGACCTCGGCATGGACGACCTGGTCGGGCTGGAAGGCAGCGACTGGGAAGAAATTGACTGTCGTCGGACGACGGCCTCAGCCGAGTCTGTCGTCAGAAAAGTGGCAATAGAGGCATGACGAGAGGAGACTGGAGGCAGTGACAACTGCAGACCTTCCAAATAGGTCGCAGCAGAATCGACTGTCATCCATGATTCGCGCACTGGACGGCCTGCAGTGGGTTTATCAGCAGCTCACACAGCTGTAACATTGAATGAGACTTACGAGACTCACGGGTTTCATCAGGTTGATCTTGCTCTGGGACAGTAGTCAATTCTGAAGAGGTTGGAGACTGCGGCGGGCTTGTATAATCAAAGTACTGGCCATAGCGATTGAGTTGTGAACTTGCTGCGGTACTTTTACGCCTCCTTTTGACAGCAGCTGAAGTCATGTAAGCTAGCGAATCAGCGCTGACGGTAATTTCTTTATCCTCTGGAAGAACCTCCAATAAGGAATGGGGTCTCTCGCTCAAACTATGTTCTGTTTGGTGCTGAGGGTTGTGTCCGAATACGATGGGTACTTCTTCGATGATAACTGGCGCATCGGAAATGGTGTTTATATCAGAGCTTCGATCCGATCCGGCTGAGGAAGAGTCGGAAGAAGCAACTGAAAGAGCCCGGGGCCGCGAAGTAAACCGGCTTACGAAGGAGCTACTGGAATGATCTTGACGTAGACTACTGGGATGATATCTCATCCTCAACAAATCGGGAGTGCCAGCGCGTGATGGCACCTCAGAGGCCGTCATCGAGCGAAGTCTTGTCGAGCCTGGTGAAGAATCATTGCTGGATAGAATCGAGGAATCTTGATGGAGAAGATTGGGATTCGATGCTGAAAAGTAAAAGGATAGTATACTGCTCGTCGGGCTTCGAGCTTTGCTTTTTCCCGCACGCTCGTGGAGATCATAATCACGTCGCCAATAACCAAAGAAGTCGGTCACGACATGACTGGCACGAATCTCCTGAATAAGTGTCGGAAGGTCATCTTGATACAGGGCCTCCACCAACGCTCTAATTTCAGCATTTCGTTGGTTGATAGTGGCTTGGCTAGCGCGGAAAAGGGTGCCTTTCTTGGTCAGACGAGGCAAATGCTGGTGGATATCCTGTGCGACAGAGTTGGGATCAGGTCCCGGAGGAAGTGACTCGAAGGATGCTGCCTGGTCCTGTAAATAAAAGCCGTTCTTCTTGACACCCTTGCCCCGCAAAAGCCGCTGTTTCTTTTCTCTCGCGAGGCGAGTATATTCCCGCTCCAACCCGTCTTGGAACCACAAACAATCTTCCCACCGACGCCAAATTTCATACTCTGACAGAGAGTTCCTTGACATAACAGAGGACCTGTCTCCACGACTAATGGCGCATATACGCATACCATAGCTATAATTACTGCCTGCGAAGTCAAAGTCAAGGAGCTGATATCCGGATGTAACCTCATCTCACGCACCTTGCTTGGTCGGTGGTAAAAAGTCCACTGTGAACTGTGAAGGTGCTGGATGGTATACAGCCTTTTTATAACTCTAAAAGGGCACTTTCGTAAGTTGTTTGTACACTACAAGTCAGTATTGCTCACATCTGGCGCAACTGGATCATCGAATAATCCGGAACCTGTCTATCTTCCAGTATGAGTATGGAATGGGAGAAAGGGGACAAATGAGCTCACTGGGTGAGATGCCGCCCACATGATGTTTCAGTGTAGTCTGTACTAGGCAGGCAGGACACGTTGCGCTCTCGATTGATAAAGCTGTGATAAGAAATTGCTGAATCGCCGCAGCACCGAAGCCAGCAAAAACCTAGAAACAGCAGTTAGGGCGTCGACGGGACGAAAGTGCAATATTTGACGCTATCAGTGGAGAAGTGTATGTGGTGGTAAAAGCAAAATAATCTGTGTGCCATTTTTTCCTTATTGTCTTTGACTGTTTCCGCTCAGATGAGCTGATAGGTCCTATTGTGAAGAAGCTGGTGGGCACGTGAGAAACCCAGCATGTCCTTCCATATTTGGATATGTTCTATTGTCTCATGTGCATCACAGCGCAGTTGTCACGTGTTGCGTCACGTTCAACGCAACGTTGGTTGTGGCAGGCAGGGGCTGTTATAAACCGAAAAGCTTCAGATCTTAGAGCTTATACACACTTTCCACTTAGCAGCCGGGTTGTTGGTCGAGTTCGACAGATGGAACCACATACAGATTCAGACAACAGTATAGATACATCGGATTCGCTGGTTAGTGCTGTCGAATTATTCTAGTAAATGACAAAGGGAATAATTTCATAATCAGCAAACGGCTTTAGCACACGAAGATGTCTGGGAAGATATCGAATCAGACTATGCAGTTTCTGAGAATCTCTCTGATTCTCAGTCTATAGATGACGATGCAAAACCCAAATCGCGTTCGAGTGATCCAATCAGTCCATCGAACGCACGCAGACGGAAGCTACATGCTGCAACGACACGCAAAGGTTTTGCGGCCACTATTGCTGTGAGGCGAAGACAACGTCCACGGAGGCAATTGCCCACCGACCAGATTCTTGATGGAGCAGTTGATGGTGCTCTCTTCACTGGCCGTTACGTCATGGACATCCTCGGCACCGCTATCCATCTCATGCGCAAGCCACTTGGTATCCTGATTTTCCTGATCTTCCTCTCCATGAGCATGGGATGGATAGTTTACTATCTACAGAAAGCCCTCATGCCCATGTGCTTTTTACCCCTCGTATCTAGATCAACAATGTGTTCCGTCATCCTACAAATTCAACCAATTGTCAAGGCGGACCCATGGAAAGAACTTGTACAGGTGCAGACGAAAGCATTTGATCAATTATTGGATGAGTCTGCTGGTGGCTCTGGGCTCTCCTTAGAGATTAAAAAGGCGGAAATTGCAACGAGCGACCTCGTGACCCTCGTACGGCACAGTGAATTGAAGGGGCGAGACTTGTTGGCAGATTCATTGAAAGACTTTGTCAACAATGCCAAAAAGACGGGCCGAGGGCTGCAGAAGATGGGTTCCAAAGTTGCTGGTGCGGTTGACAAGTGAGCCACAACCGTCGCACAGAAACCATGATGCTGATTGAGTTATTTTCCAGTATACTTGCGGTAAATACCTATGCGTTGCGCACAATCGAAGAAGTCAGTGGGAAGAAGACATCCGTCCTCACTTCATTAATGCCATGGTATTCCGGCAAAGATACCAAGGAGGCTGTCGGCAACATATTTGCTGATGCTATGGGCGTCCTTTCTGCAAATCTGCAGAGGCTAATCTTGGAAGCAGAGACAAACCTTGCTAATCTGAACTCGCTCGAAGAACGGCTCTCGACTCTACATGACATAGTCACACGAGAGGGAATATCCATTTCAAATGCCAAGGATGACCTCCTCTCGGACCTATGGACCATACTCGGCGGCAACCGTGGGAGGTTGAGGGGTTTAAACGAACATTTGGCGCTCCTAAAGCAACTTGGGTCGTATAGGAAGAAGGCCCTCGTACATGTCACCGCAACTTTGGAAGCTCTACAGGCCATGAGCGACGACATGGAAGATCTCAGAGAAAGGGTGGCTACTCCAGAGCTGGTGGGACCTAGCGTACCAATCGAGGTCCATATACAGAGTATCCAAAATGGGATAGAACGATTGCAGGAAGGTAGGAATAGAGCCAGGAGAATCGAAGCCGATGCTGTTAGACGAGTCTTGGAAATGAGACTGGATGACAACAACTAAGGTCGACTAGTTTATCCTTGCTCTCTCGTAGCTGGCATGGCAGGAGACTGTAGAATAAATACAAGGGTAATTAATATTATGTCAGACTCACTGTCTTGCTCATTCGTTATCGTATGAAAACTGTCCCGTCTGCGCATTGGTACCACTTTTAGGGCGCCTCAACAAGTCATCCAGAAGAGCTGTTACTTTTGCATGGGCTTGTTCACGTTCCGTTTGGACAATTCTGAGTTCTGTATCGCGCCTGTGTGCGATTTGTGCCTCGTCGGACAACAGAAGCAGAAGTTTCATAGAATGCGTAATAGATAATAGCGAGTTCGCAGCTCTGACCTGTGGAGAACGTGGGTAAACTAAACATATGCGAGATATGTATCGATAAAAAAAGGTAAAAGCACCATGGACTCGGCACGAGACTGGGCTTGGAACGCCTCCTGTGCGATGCGAAATTTGTCCTTGTCACCAATCTTGAGACGAGGATATATATATATATATAAGTATCCATTCCAAAGAAATGTCAACGAAATGGACGTACAGATGCGAGGCTGACCAGGTCGACCATTCCATCAACGAGAGTTTCGACTTCAAGGTCCACCTTTTTGTTCCATTCTTCCTCGACGGCGTCAAGATATTCTGCCGAGTTTCTATCGATGATGGATTGGGATGTAGCTGAGCGTTGGAAGAGGAGGTTGGCAGTTGGTAGAGCTGAAGGGCGCGAGACGTCGGTATGAGGCACCTCAGACATGATGAGACAAGCGTCAAATGTGATGTGGCGATGCACAAGCAGCGCCGCTTGTTACTACTCATAGTACTCAATTATGTCCTGGTATAGCTCTTATCTTAGAAGCGGCACCTCTAGACATGGAATCTGTATCCAGAGGACAGTTTTATCATCATCAGCCGCAGCAGACCGAACGCGTCTGGAAGGGACAAGGGCCCAACCAAAGTTTCGGTACATCTTCAAGATCCCGCGATGTCACTGTAAATCTCTCAATCCTATTTTTCATCCGCACGGTATACCTCCCTCCAAGTTGATCAACTTACTTTTTGACCCATGCCGGTTACGTTGACAAGTAGAAATCAATGGTGACGTACGCACCGCCCGCAGAGAGACATGAGAATATGCATCAATACATTCCTGATAACGCCATACCCTACCAAGCAGACTCAGTCAACCCTTCTCTTATTTGAATACTCACAATTGGGTTCGTACAAAGAATGGACACGGCAGTCCGTAAATGTGGAGCAGTGAAAGCTTCTGACCCTGACCTGAATGAGAATTCACACAAGACAATTTACTTTGGCAATGGCATCTCTCAAGCGTGTGTAATTATACCAGCCCTACATATGCATTGTAACTTTATCCTGAGACACGCTGTTGTTAATGCCGGCGGATACAAGGAGGCGCATACCGTATGCAAGGCTCTTAGCTGTCATCAACGTTGTTGACAAGTTTGTTGGTCATCCGAATCTGGCTTTAACCAAGGCGTTGTCTGCGGACTGGCAGCGAGTGACTGAAAGAGGGGTATGGACAACACCGTCTTTGTTCAGACCTATTAGACGAGATCCACTGCGAGGGCCTGCTAGGAGAAAATGTTTTACTGCGAACGCGATGCCATTGGACGAGTCTAGTAGATTAATCCCCTGTATACTTGGTTTAGATGAATGATGGCTGTATGTGCCTGCCTCGTCATGACTTGAATGTGGTCGACTATGGTACGGATGTGAGATGTGAGATGATCATTGTCAAGATGGTGCTTTTGAATAGAAAATCATTCGCACAAGCAAGCAAGCCATCATGCATCAAGTTGAGGATTTTAATTGCAATCATTCATATGCACACACACTGGTCTGATACTTTGAATCTTCTCGGGTCTGCGGAGATAGCGCATTTGTAATTAATCCTCCAACAGCTGACGATTGACAAGTAAGTAGTAAAATTTACATGCATTTCTTACCGTTGGGGAAAAAATTGTCCCGGAAGGCTTGGCCAGTGTCACCTGGCCCAAGCTTGACATTGTTCTGACCTCAGCAGACAACTTTCCAGGTCGGGGTTTCTCCGGACCCCCATGCAGGCTTACTACAGACCCATGTTCATGCGGCGACTGGGTTCTGTGCAGACACTGCGGCTGTGGAGGCAGTGTCGGCTGATATAGGCTAGATGGTGAAGACTCGAAACAATTACAGCTGCCCAAGGGTGTTATGCTCGGTAATTGGCGTTACGTAATCAAGATCGACTGTGACAGGTTCTTTGGCTAACAAATTGCCGAGTACAGGTCACCCTCAGGCAGTTTTGTATTGCTCCAGCCTTACGGAACGTTTCTTCCATTTACCGGCATCACACTCCATGGGGGAGTGGTTCACACGTGTGGGTATTCCGTAGTCAACCGCTAACGTATAGACTTGCATAGATTGAACTCCCAACAAAGTGGTGCGATACGCACAAGGTATTTTTGGACGATTCTAGATGCATGTTCCGCACGGCGTTGCATGAAGTCATGCTTTGTTTCTTGCGGGTGATCATCGTTCTGCTGTGTGGCGAGGCAAGATGGTCTGCTAAACGTTCCTTCAAGATGCCCAAATGGGTAGTCTAAACGATCCAGTGAGTTACGAGCAACGTCGCCAGGGCTGTGAAGGTTAGTTATTGTTCCTGGGCATCCGGTTTTCGCGGGTGCCATTCATAGTCAGCAAACGGCGTTCAGCGGCATATGATGGAGTTTGAGGTGACACACACAGGCTGGTAGCTGGCATTAAGCGGGTTTAGGCCATGCGAGAGAATGGCGACTTGTAAAGGTTATCGCAGCCATTGGTGACTGAGAAGCCTGTGCGTTGACCAGGATCTGAACCAGGAACAGAACAGATCCCACATGTTTTGTCGGCACGTGGAATGGACGCCACAAGCCGAGAGTTCCGAGTGTTTGGAAGGATCGAATTGAATCTCCGATTGTTGATATGTGTTGAACGAGATCCGCCGACATCGGGCAAAAGAACATTCTGAGATTCAAAAACAATCGCCTTTTTTTGATCTCAAATCTCCCGTTTGGCCGATCCAGCCATGGCCTCTGCTCATCACTCAAACGACTTTAGGCTGCCCTCCCTCAAGGACCTCAACTTTCCTTACCGTCCTCTCCAGGACGACCAGCAGCAACACCAGCAACAACAGCAACAACAGCAACAGCATCAGCAACAGCACCAGCAACCGCAACAGCACCAGCAGCAGCAACAACAACAACAACAACAACAGCCATGGTCCTCGTCGCGTTCAACAGCGACCGCAATGCCCCCACCACCACCCTCGCATCAACACCAACAGCATACACCTCCACTCTCTGCTGGACACGACCTGGCAGTCCCAAAGCATGAAAATGGCGCATATATCCACCATCCGTCCATGTCCATGTCCGCTCAGGTCACTCCAATCCAACAGGCGGCCGTGCCTCTGGCGTCCAGCGCCCGCGTCGTTGATGAATTTTCGCACTCGCCAAACCAAGCGAAGCGAGCGAGAGTGCCATCGCAAACGATAAATAGCACGCCGCGTGTCATTCGAACACCTCATGTAGCTATCATCCTCCTCTGTCTTATGTCATCCCACTCATTCCTCCCCAATTAGACACCATATCCTCCCCAGTATGCGCCTTATCCACAACAACAGCCTCCACCAAATCCTTACCATCCAATCGCTCCTCCCACTCATCCCGCTCACCAACCACCCCCTCATGAGCAAATGCATCCCGTTCCAATGTCAGCCCATCCAGGTTATCCCCCTTATCAGTCCCAGTACATTCCTGCCCGCCCACCCCCACCGCAAGCACTCCATCCCCATCATGCCCAGCATCCTCAACATCCCCATACAAATCCCTATCCATCTCCAGGCCCTCTACCATCTGCTCCACCTCCTCCGCAGTGGGCACCGTCCCATCATCAGCTTCCTCCCCCACAAGCACAGCATTCACAAACACAACCACCACCGCCCCAACCTGCTCCTCATGTCCACCATCACCAGCCAATACCACCTCCCCCAATGCACCCGCAACAGCATCAGCCTCAACCACACCATCAGCAACCGCCACCTCCACCATCTGCCCACCATATCGCACCACATGCGCTGTCACAACATCCCCCGCAGGTGGCTCATTTGCCACCAGTTCCCGCGCCTCAACATCATCAACCACAACAATCTCAGCAAACGTTTCCGAGGTCGGCTGCCATCGTTCCAACCAATGTAAATACCCGTGATGCATATCCGACGGATGATCCGGATAGACTACCGGTCAGGGATGGTCTGATGGATGAGGCAAGCGACTGTCGCCTTTCTAAGCATACATGCAAACATTCTGACATCAATGCATTGCTGACAGGTCGTAAAGCACTGCACTACACTGTATTCATTCGCGAATCGCTTCGGTGCGTGCAATTCAAACCGTTCTGATATATTTTTACTCAGTCCGTCTTACAGCTCAACTCCAAACGGCAGTACCTCATGCACAGCCTTCCGCGGCCGATTTGTCAGAGATGTCACGCCTAGCTATTCAGGTAGTGCAGATGCTTGAAGATTGGAAAAGTTCGAATGTGCCAGAGACCGATCGTGTGAAGCTCGACGCTTCTACCACACCTACTTTTGTGCCTACGGATGATTCAAGGCCACCTAAAAGACCTTGGGAAGACATGTCCGGGGATGGCGTTCAAGATGGCTCGGAAGGCGGCGCCTTCTCTGAGGTAAGTCTCACTTGTTTCTTTGGTGACCCTCCATTCCAACCAATGTATCGACCTAGTACAATGCTGCTCCCGACAAGGCCGCGCAATCGACAGCGGAACAAGACATGGAACTCATTCGTACCAAACGTGCCACCAGCACGGCGGGTGCCAATGGTACTTCTGGACAACCAAAGAGCAAGTACAGAAAAAGAAGTGTGGGTGAAATTCTTCAACCCCCCCTTGCACCTCTTTTGACAACGTTCACCTGTAAGCGGGCCACCCCTCCGGGCAAATGCCATTCATGTAATATTCGTGAAACTCCCGAGTGGAGAAGAGGTCCTGATGGTGCAAGGACATTGTGTAATGCATGTGGGCTGCGTACGTGTTTCATAGAGAATGCTTATCGGTTTCTTGCGGATTGCTAACCAGTGATCGAATAGACTATGCTAAGCTTATGCGCAAGAAGGATAAAAGTGGTAACGGAAGTTCGGAGCATATCAGTCTGGAAGCTTTGCGAGCGTCAGCAAGGTCTAGTGACCTTGAGAAGAATCGGTCGAAAGGTTCTCGGGCGCAGCAGTCGAACGAATCATCATCCTCCGTAGAAGGCTCCAAGCAGGTTCCGCAGCAGCCATCAGCACCGGCACCACCTCCACAGCAGCATCACCAAGGCTCGTTCCAGGTCATGAACATGACTCCAGATTCTGGATCATCTGCGGTACCAGAAGCAAACCATTTGCAGGCCACGAATCAACAAACCGTCGCTCCCAATGCCGGTGCTATGGTGGTTCCCTCCCACTCATGGCCTACGTCTGCAGCATCAGTGGCATCAGTATCCCATGCAAATGCATCTGCAGGACGAGGGTTCGCAACAGAGCAGTTCCCACATCAATCGTTTATGAGAGCATCGCAGCACGCTGCTATTCCTCAAGCATCGCCTCGATAATAATCAGCAACACTCGAATCTTGTATTGGTCCATTTAATATCAAATTACACAACCATCTTGTCGCTTCCTCGATCCACCCTACCTTTTTTTGTAAAAAAAAAAAAAAAAAAAAAAAAAAAGACAGCCAACTTGCTTTTCTTTTTGTGATGCACTGGGGATAGCCTGTATAATGGCTCCACACTGCAGAACCTGCCGTGCCGTTTTATACGTGTAACCGCCTTTGGTAGTTGATCAAGTCCTATTAATCTGCTTCGACGCTCATCTGTTTATCTCGAACCCGATTTTTTGCTGTTTTTAAAAAGTTGCACACTACAGCCGCGTCTTAATTGTACAGTTTGTCGAGTTTGGTATTTTAAAGATTAATGAAAGCGCCTTGATGAAGGTACTGATCAAGGAAAAGAATCAGTCAAGGCAGGCGACTCTGATGACAGTCAGGAGGACGTAATAAGGGGGGGGCGGTGGGATCGTAGATGTGGCTGGTTTGAGCACCAGAAAAGGCAATCATGGCGGCGATGGTGAGATTGATGAGAGATTGGTGCAGGAGCGATATCTTTAGTCAAACAACAGTCTATGTGTGCTCTGTCTTGTGATGGGGACGGGGGATCAGTCCTCCCTTGATGCAGAGCGAAATGAAAACCCATCCCCACTGTCTTACGTTCGCCTGAGGCATTCATCAGGCCTCAGGGTTGAAGGCCTAGGAACACGTTGACATCGGATTTGATGCCATGTCATCTGGGATGTCCAGGTGAGAGCCCAACATCCAAGAGTTGCTATTATGATAGCGATACAAAAAGACAGGTCATTTAAATGGCCGGGAGCATTGGCGCCTTGTGACTGTGATTTGGTATTTATTATTATTGATTCCATTGACTACTTACGTGGGGTCGTTGAAAAAGAAAAAACGTGCTGTTGGTTGATGTCAACGATATCGATAGCAAAACCTCGACCTCAGTCGGCGTTGACTGACAACGAGGGCGGCAGTCTGGCAGATGGCATTGGGCAGTAGCCAAGATCGAGGCAGCGTGTGAAAATTCAGATCATACCAACAAACTGAACTGATCGGCGATCTAATCTCGATAATATGGATTGAATCTCCAGTTGAAAAAAAAACGGATGCACCTCTGCTCAGACACGGAATCAGAATGCCAGCGATACGATTGTGTAGTTTCAACCCGAGTTACTCTTCCAGCGGCAGGGTGCACCTGCAGGCCGGCTTGTGTTGGGAGTCATAAGACGCCTAAATACCCGCTATCGAACGCGATGAAGTCAGAATGCCATAATTCATGCTTTGAGTGTGCCGATCTTCGGGTCGTGAGGCTCATGCAACTGAACATATCCTGCGAGCGATAGCACACAGCTTGGATTAGCTTGTCAATACTACTTGCCTAATTCAGATGGTGGATGTCATTGGAGTCCGTTGGATTCTCAGAATGGCTGACCTGGAGGCTCCAAGTCAGCCCCTTTCTCTTCTCTATGACTGAGACTCCACAGAGCAATAAAAGCATCTACTTCGACGCACCCATCACTCACTTTCATACATCTAAATCACCGCATAATCATACACACTTCATGGCGCCAAGCAACCAAATCGACATTGCGAATGTAAATGGCCAGGGCGAGGACGTCCACCACGACAAACATTTCTTACGGCCAAATAGTAGTCATGAATCCTTGAGTTGGCTGCCAACCACAGACAAACCTGACGAATCCGAGCAGAAACCACGTTCAATCTTGAGAAACGGCGATGATCGTGGTTCCCGTCGCAGGTCTCGCACTGTCTCCCCTTCGCGTTGCTCCATGGCCGTCAATCGCAACGTCATCACCAGTGACGAAACTCCTAATTCAGCAACAGATCCAAATGTCGCTGGAAACGGTGATGATAGCCAGCCAGTTAAACGATCCGCGTCCGTGGGCCGTGCTGGGTCCATATCAAAACGGAGTATATTCACCAATAACGAAGGCTATCCTATCACCGGGTCCACATTTACCCATGGCGCTGGAACAACTGGTCCAAATGCTGTCGCAGCATATAATGACGAGTTGTACCTCCGAGCTGCTTCCGCTGATACCGCTCTCACATCGGAGCAAAAGTCAAGAGTTTCCAAGGTTGAAGGTGATTATTGTTGCCTGTTCAAGCACGTTGGAGGCTGACCAAGTGCGACAGCAAAGGAAGGGAAGCGCTTGTCCAAGATAATCAAACAAGAGGGCAAGGTGGAGAGAAAAGCACTCAGCGTTGCCATTAACGAGTTGGCGGAGCTGCAAGCGCTTCAGAGGTCTGCCGTCAGGGTTAGTGTAAACTTTCCACATTTCTGTGTTATTCAGAGATCTGACTGCGTCAACATAGGAAGAAGAAAAAGTTCATTATGTTCACTCCAAGGCACTTGCCAACCTGCGCAAACAGGAGAGGGCCTTTTTCGCAGCAAAAACAAAGTATGAGACAGCTCTGGCGCAGTTCAATGCGGAATCTGACACTCTTGAGAGTGTGCGAAACAACGCCAGGGAGGCAACAGAACAGATGCAAGAAAAGTCTCAAGAAGTGGATAGTTTGAGGACGATGTATGGCATTGACGAGAGAGAAAGGGAGCTGAAGCTAGTTCAACTGGGTGGGAAGAAGTCGCATTCTCTTTGGCGATAGATATTCCACCACACAGCGTTTGTTCTACTTTTTGTTTGTCACAAACAGTCGCACTACCAGAATATCACTATACATTGATTTATTGAGTATACTTGTTTACACGGACGGATCGCGCACAGCATAGTAATCGAGCGCTTGAGCACCAATTGGTCACAGTAATCTCGCCACCTCGCCATCTATGACTTCAGGCGTGGTCGTTGACGCCCAACGATTAACAACTTTCCCCTCTTTATCGACGAGGAATTTTTCAAAATTCCACTGTTATGTCTAGATTTAGCCAGATCGTCCGATAACAGCCAATATTGCCCCACCTTGATGCGAGTAAGACCGAGGATTCCTGGCTTCTCGTTCTTTAGCCACTGGTAAACCTGGTTTGTCTGACCCCCATTGACGTCCGATTTCTTCATCAAAGGGAACGTGACGCCGTGATTTACAGTGCAAAATTCACTGATGCCCTTGTCGTCAAGTGGCTCTTGACCTCCGAACTGTACATGGCAAGTTGTACGCATGAAATGGCCGCAGATGTTAGACATGCATAATGTGATGACATATTGAAGCGCTTGTCATTACCTGGTTGCATGGAAAGCCAAGAATGACAAATCCACTGTCCTTATATTTGTCATAGAGTGCTTGCAAGCCTGTAAAACACAAAAGCGGTGGGTTCGAAAGAGTACCATATATCTTGGACCTAGTCCTTCTTACCAGTGTACTGCGGAGTAAAACCGCTAGAGATGATTGAGTATATACATGTGCGACGATATGCCAAGAACCCACCATTCAGATGCAACATTGACGACTAGAACTGTCTTTCCCTTCAGTTGTGTAAAATCATAGGCCTGACCTCCAGGTAGCTCAGCCTTGAGCGAATAGAAATCAGACGACTTGGACATGGCGGAAAATGGGGCACTTTTAACACAGAGATGCAACTGAGGAGAAGTTTTATGTAGTTTCAGAGAGAAATGAGGAACAAGGAATTGCCTAGTACTTGAAGGCAGACGAGTCGTAAGCAAAATTCGCTGTGTAATCTTTCGAAACATTGAGCAGATATCCGGGTGACCCGGCAAATCTTTATTACCGAAATCACGTGGTAACTAAAACCTAATCTGCGCAAGGCCTGCCTCCCCCTCCTTGGCAAGACTTCGAAACCGCCTTCCGTATTTCTTATACCGCGGGCGAGAGAGCTCAAGTCGAATCAATGACAATAGGTGTAGATAATGCTGTGCGCGGCTGGACAAGATAGTATGAAAAGCACGATATCCGAGCCTGTCAACATTGCGCGAAGTCAACAACGGGTCCATTTTTGGTGGCATCGGCCTTACCAGGCAATGACTGTCTTTTGCACATGACATACTGCAGCATTGTCCATTGCAACCTTTTTGATTCCTCTAATCTTAATGGCCGAGTAGCTGTAGCTTATTACTTTCTCTATTGTGCCTATTTAAATGAAAGTAAACGGGATGAAAGAAGAACACCACGGCCATACTCACGAAAAATGAATGATTCATTCTTTTTAATGCCAAGGCCCTTTGCACGCAAGTAAACATGCATCTTCATGGCAGTCAGAAGGAAATGTTGATATATATTTAGATATACGACATGCTCGGTGTTCAGTTCCATGTCCGTATATATTATATGGCTCCTTGCTCTGGCGAGGCTGGAAAACATGAAGTATGCCAATCAGTAAAGGAAACTTTGAAACTCACTGGAGCATCTTGTTCATAAAGGTCACGCCAGGCTTTCTTCCTCTGTAGACAGTTAGAGAATCATTCAAGCCTTGTTTATTTAGTTTAGTTACTGATCCAATGGCGGGGACGCACATCACACTTACCGACACCAAAGTATCTCGGATAATCAACGGAGACAGTCAACTCCTTCATATCAATAGAAAAGCCACACCAAGGAAAACCTATAATCCTGTTCACCACAGCAAAATAGATTTTGTTGATTAGCTTACCTCTCTGACCGGGATCCGTCACGTTTTGTATTTCATAGTCGTAGTCAAAGTTCGTCAAGGTCTTATCGGGTGAAATAAAGCAGCCATACTTTGGGTGGCCTGTACAACTTTGAGGACAGCAACTGGGTATCAGGAAAATGCATACCTTTCTTCATAGTTCGCAGGAAATCTTTAGCTTTTGACAGCGATGTCGTTATAAAGAGGTAGTCATCTATCAATCTGAACATCACCTGTCGTCCGGAATGGGGTTCAGCAGTTAGAGCAGGTTACTGAGGTTACATACACTCTGCTGGTCATCCATCCACGATCCAAACTGCTTTTCCATGTCGCCATAAAAGAAAGAACAGAGCAGCGCAGAGAGGATCGAACCCTGAGGTATACCAACTATTTGACGATAGTAATTGTCCCCAATCTTACTCGACCTGCTTTAATTGTTTTTCTAACATGAAATCGGAACACTTACTCTGACGATATTTTCGGTTATATGATCGCGGAGAAGCTGTAGAATTTCTTCTCTTGAGGTGTACGAGTATACGACCTTGCCCAAAGTCAGGCGGGGCACACAGACCACTTGGTTAATCTCACCTCGTCAGCCAAAATAGCTCCTCGGAGCACATGAGCCAACTCGACGGCATATTGTACAAAATGTGGATAATCGTCTAATGCAGCAAATCCATCCCAGTTTCTGTTAATGCAGGAAAGACATACCCTCGCTGGTGGCTCGCCTGACATACGTCTTCTTCGGTTTTCCTGAGGAGATCTCGACTTGTCCATAGCGCTGGGTCATATATGTATCCTGTTTTTGCCGATAATGCAAGCTCATTTCCAATGGTGATTGATCCACAATACCTCAGATAGAAGTGCTTCGATTATTTTGAGCAGCTCTTTTTGTTCAATCGTATCGAAGCAAGCTTGGACATCAACCTTAACGAAATATAGCTTTGGCCTGAACGTGCATGTGAGCGCTTCTCGTTTTCCGGACACGGAAATACGTCAACCTACAACATGCCATCGGGACCGTGTGGCAGCTGAGTCTTGAAGGCCTTTAACCTAGTGTATACATCATCTGGCCTGAAAATGGAAGCGCCTAGAAGACGAGGATGCATTTGCTATCCGGGGCCAGCACAACTCAGTATATATAGATCCTTCAAGAACAACGACCCACTTTCTCGTACGTCAGAATTTGAAACGCAGCTTGGAGTACCCGGTTGATGGATAGACCAGAAGAACGTGGAGTCGTCTGGAATTCGCGAGAACTCCCTTTCCCTTTCAGCTGAAGTTGTAACTCAAAATTCACAATACGCTCAGGATAATCAAGGATGGGTACAAACCTGAAAGACAGGTTTTCTTCGGCTGAGATTGACAATTGGTCTGACGCCAGTCTCTTTTGGAAGTAGTCGTACAAAGGAGAAGCCAAGCTTCCGTTGTTTCAATATCTCAGCTACTTCAATCTGAACGAAAGTCTCAACCCGAAAGGTGGAGTATGATTGCTTTGTTCACTAACCTCGGTCAGTTTCACGAAGGTATTGGCGGTAAGGCGTTCGACTAATGGAGCACAAAGTGTTTCCCAGTCATCGTGTCTGAAGTAAAGTAAACGATTGCGAAATGCGCTGGAGTCAGTGACGTAGAATGTGGCCTAGGATTGTAAAATGAGCACGATTCAACTAGTCCAAGACTTTGAATCTCAAAGAACACTAACCCTTAGAAGAGGTAGAACAAAACCATCAAAATACCAGAAAAGGAAGTCTTCCAGAAACTGTCTGCGCTTGAGTGCATCTGATACAGGCGTTCTATATTGTCGAAAAGCTTTTCCTGCAGGCATTAACCAGTCGCAGAGAGAGGACTGGAACCCCTGGACGACTTGATGCAGAGACAATGACTCATAACGACGGCCGGAGATGAATTCATGGACATCTTGCGGAGAAACTTCAGAAAGCCCATCCCCAAAGTAGTCATGGTATAAGTGGCTTACGACGAAGGACATGCTTGAAGTTGCTGTTGGAGCCCCAGAAAGCACTTGGAATTACAGCTTTTGTGACCAATGCAACGTAGCGATACACCTATTTGAATATTTTTAATAAGCGGTTTTTTCGCCCCATATGCTGCTGACGCACTTCCGAATTGTGGCATGCAAATTCAGCAAACTTGGGCTTAGTTTTAGCAAACGATTTTGCTTCTGACAAACCAGATGGTTGTAATTGTGTGCCGCCAGATGTGACTGTGATGTTTGAAGAAAATGACATCTGGGAGCGTAAGACGCTCGACTGTTCTGATAGTAGTTCCTTTTGGAACATAATTAATTCAAGGTAAATAGAGTTGATAAGTCAAATGCACACCAAGATGATCTTTTTGTCCAAGGTCCTCTTCCTGGTCTTATTTTAGAAATTAACAAATTTTCCGGCGACGTTAAAGCTTGATTCTTGCCTTTGAGGGACATGCAAAATCTAAGAGAGGTTTATAACCACACTTATTATGTTTCCAGAGCATTTGATCTAGCAATGGCAGTATGCCCTTGATGCGCTTAGGAGTCTTGCAAGGACCTTTAACCTTGGAAAATCAGCACTTCGGCCCAGCTAGCGGTGTCAACGCAAAATCTACCCGTATCTCAGCCTCTCTATCAATGTTTTCTCGATAAATGTTATACTTCTTGCCATGCGGTGGACCATGAAAGGGATTCAACAGTCCATACTGTCTCGGAAAGACATATTTCGCTGAATATCTGGCATGCTCAGCCTGTTTCATGGGGTCAGGATCAACATAATTATTAGGATCGGCAGGTAGAGGCCGCGTAAATGAAGGTCTGATCTGATTCAGAAAATCTGCAGATGATGAGAAAATTACGAGATGAAGAGAAAGAGCTGCCTACGTCTGGGCGGCAATCCAACAGCAATGCGCCTCGTGTTAGGAACATAAGTCGGCCGAGCATAGAACATCTTCAATCGCACAAGTATAATATCCGCTGTTGTGTGGCTGTTGTTACTTGTCAAAGCTGTGTGACAGCAAGTTCCATAATACTCACTGTACGTGGTCATTTCCTTCCTCTGGTATCTGTATCTTCACTCGTTTGTTCGGTCGCTCATCTATGTGGTTTGTACCGGCTTCCCTTTTCTTCGGAGCACATTTCTTGCTTTCGCATTCGCTAGCTATTGGAGTCAGGTACAAGATGGACTTGCCGGTCATCTGACAATAGCAGTCATTGGGTAACGATACAAATATTGATGTTTCTGTTAATAAATGGATCATTGCATCGATCCCTATTCTACAAGTGCACCTTCTCAGAGCGTGCAAGCATGGTGTCAGTACCGACTCACCGGCCTAGTAGAGTTTCCCATTCTGAATTTTGCAAGCTAGTGACAATGGTATTTACGAAGAAATTTGTGACACCCAAGCGTTCCATTCCTTGTTTACCGCGATCCCCTTGATTTGACGACTACGGGAGTATTAAGAAACACGGACCCAATTAGAAAAACTGAGCACACTAGTCTATATCCCGCTGTGATCAGATTTCCCGTTTGTTTGGACTTTAATAACTTCTCTAATGCTCTGTCGATGATCTGACTTGGCGTGAGCAGAGGCAAACACGTATACAGGGGTCGCTGCTCACGGTTAACATACTCAACTCTGGAGGAGTCTCGTAGGCCTTGATTTTCTTGTTACGCTTCAAGTCACTCTCGTTTCTGATTCCCACCAATGCCGAGTTCACGAGTTCCACATAGGCGGTCGTGTCCCGAGCATTTGGCTTGAATGAGAAGCCCATGAGACCTGCACTTGGCTCATAGACAGGATCTAGAGTGTGTGTTAGATAGCTGTGAAGGTCTTGTATATGAGAATAATATTTCTTTAGAATGGACTGGCTGGCGCGTTCGGAAACCATGATGGCCGTAATCAGCTGAACATCCAAAACAGAAAGTGTGTGACCCAGTCACGAGATGTGACGAGTCGCGTCAGACATGATAAGATAAATTCTATCGTCCCCATCAGTTGGGACCACAAACGATGCCACTCAGAGTTGGATACGGTACGCAGATTCACTAGCTGATTCACATACACAACAATTAATTTTCCATGCCCAATCGGGCTGCTTAGTCCGTGAACATTTCTCTTCTCCTTTGCTTCAGTATGCAGAAGTTGACAAACGACAAACGTTTACACTCGTTGAATGTCCTAGTGCGTTTCAGATAGTGAAGACAAAAGCGATGCGCAGTGGTTGACCTCCCCATTATAGGCGGGACCGGACAGCTTATATCACGGCTCACAAATGATGAAATAGATATTGCCATGTAAGATTCGCACTCTCCAGACGTTGCTTGTACAGACTTCAATATCTCTGCAGCGCGCTCACAGATCCTCTCATATCTGGCATCGCTAACGGATCAAGTGCCTATAAGCTGGTTGGAAGCTATGTTTCCACTCCTCTCAATTGGTAGGCAGATAAATACGATAAGTCATGCTTTTTTCAACAATAATACTAGGGCGGTCGTTGCAGGGAAAGACACAAATTTTGCTAATATTGCCGATCTGAAAGGGACTACACTTGGAATATCGCGCCACGGAAGGTAAACGCAGACTTATGGTCAAAGTACCAACCACTCATATCAACCAGCGGGAGCCAGACGATGGCATACGTCATGGCTCTTCAACATGGCTGGCCAACCGACAATCTGAAGTTTCAAGGTCTCTGCACTTACAGGCAGACCTGATCTGTCTCTGACACCCGCATTGTAGTAAACAACGATATCCGAGGCCTTATCAGTTCTGTCAATGATGGCAGTACGAGCGCTTTCATGTGGGAATGGTTTACAACGAAGCCATTTGTCGATTCTGGAGAAGTTCGTTTCGTACGTGCTTGGTGTTCCTGGACATGTGTATTAATTCCAACCACAAGGCCTAAGATCGGCGCCGTACCCACGCCCTGGCCCTCTTGGATGATCGCAGCTCACCCATCCTCCGACCGCGCGCCACCAGATGCTGTACGACACTTTCTCAAAGCACTTACCGCATACGTACGAGCATTTGACTCGGAGGATCATCGCATTACCAAAAACATCGAATTCATCAAACAAAACTTTGGATACGCAGAAGAGGATATTAAGGTGCAGTGGAATTATCATTTGATTGTCAACGTTCCGTTCCCAACCCATAATTACGTAGGCGTGGCTCCTGACCGTCCAGTACCCAGCCGAGTGTGACGTCGTGCCCAGTCAAGTAATCAACGACACCCTGAGGTTGGCCTAAATAAATCTATCAGTCCACAGGGCTAATTTGTAATTTTAGTGTCCTGGAGAAGGCCGGTGTTGTAAAAGCACCTGAGGGTGGTTTCAATGTCGCCAATTTCGTAGAAACGAGGATTGCGAAGTTGATGTAAACTAATAATCATTCCACTTCTCTTCATTGATTTGGGAGCATTGACGATTCAACAAAGTGGATATCCAATCCAGCTGACATTGATAGGTATGTATTAGTAAACGTTGAATAGAAGTGTTCCTTTGTTGTACAAGAGGTTCATAAATTTGGCTAGCTCTCAAAGTGCTTCACGTGCGTTCTTGCAATTACCACATCAACCCTGTGGCGTAAGGTCCTGTTTCTTCAAGAAACCTACAGCACTTTCAGCCAAACATAAAGAAATATCATTACGCGTCCTCACCTTTCATCTTCTGTCTACTTGCCCTGTCACGCTCATTTTCAATGGCCCTGAGTCTCGCAAGCTCTGCGTCGGTAGCTACTGTGTCTGAGTTTAGAGGCGTGAGCATCCTGATAGCGATGTGACAACACGGAATTTTAGGCAACCTGCCGGGTTTTCTGCCTTCAGTTTTTCCAGAATTTTCTCAGCCTTTTCAAAGTAGCCCTGCTCCCCAAGAGCCTTTCCTTTACGAAACATTGCTTTATAATTCCGTGCATTCTTCGCGAGTGACTGAAAACAGGTTTCGATGGTGCTGATTATTAGCCTAGAGTGGATGAGACTTGCCTTGTCGGCTGTTTCAATGGCACGCTTCCAGTTTGCCTCCTTGATATGACATGCAGACATATTGGCATACACCTTTGATATTATATCATCAATCTGACTGATCAGTGAGCTTCCGACAACGATCGACTCAGATCTAGAACTGTACGACCGACTTCTGACTTTTGTTCTGCCTCTGCGGATCCCACTGTTGCTAGCGGGGTACCCTTCAAATTCTCATAAGCAGATCTTGATAAAATAAGGTGAAATTAGAAAGTAGGACCAGAGTCATAGAGTGGCATACTTGTCCAATCCCACCAGGTACATCAGGGCCTTTATTGTGCAGTGGAGTTTAGATGACATGGAATGCGACATGTTTGCAAGCACTCGCCTCATGATATGAATAGAGAGCTTCGGGGAATCAGGCAACGTACACCAATACGCTAAAGAATCTTACATACCAGCCTTTGGATCACCTGCCTTGAATGCCTGATCTCCCGTTTCCTTCTTTTGCCTTGCTGTCTCAATTTTGAGAGTAATAGCAGCGGAGTCGTACGTAGCCATTCCTATGGATATAATGAAACAGAAATGATTGAATGTGTGGTTAGACTAAGAGCAAGTCCATGATCGAGACCATAATTGGGACTCATGTGGCAGTGCTGATGCTTGCGCTTCTTTACATATCTTCCATATTTGGTAGTTCTAGGCCAAACGCGAACCTCCGACAATCCTTCGAGCCCAAAGTCACCCATGTCGCTGCTGGCGAATATCCTTGGTTTCTCCGCCTTTGGTCTAGCGGCCCGCATGGGCCAGCTAGGCATACAAAAGCGCAATCTACTGGACAGTCAGTATCACCAAGCTTGCGTCCCTTTGTAAGCACTTACGGTTTTTCCGTGGCATATACCTGTTATAGATCCAGGAGGACACCTTATATCAATGGGTGTTTTTGGTTTTGTGGGATATTGGGCGTACAAATGGGATCTGCGGTCGACAGAGTTGATTGCGGAGAAACGTGCAGCCATAGCGGAGCACCGACGTCAGCAGATAGCAAAGGCCGAGGAAGTTCAGACTGCCTCTCTAGCAAATGCCTAACGGTGCCCACAGATGGTAGGTCTAACAAAGAAGTCTTGACTTGGGTGCTCATTGCTGGTAGTTGCTGTAGATAAAAGGCTCACTTCACATTATCCACTCCCTCGAGACACAATGCCTAGATGTCTGTTTTAGTAGAAAATGAGATACCATATAACATTTTTAGGTGTTGTGCCTCGTACTTGAAGCTTGAGGAGCTAGGAAACTGAACTGATCCTTCTTTGGGACACGACTGTAGTCAACCATGGTGTCTTGTGAAATCAAATACTTGCTCAGTAAAAACAATTCTAATTACTAGCCATCAACTTCTTGAGAGTAACCAAATTTCTAGCGAAATTTACTTCTTCCATTGGTTACAACTGTAAGTCGAATTGCATACATGTGAAAGGACGAAAAACTGATCCTGTCAAGAATCTGTTGAAGACTTTAAGCAATAGGGACAGGAAAAAGTGACTGAACATGATACTATGTACAGAGTGCACAAGAAAAAAATGAAGCAGGTAGATGCAACGGAGGATAGCTACAGGCGCATGGTATTGGGCTGCAGAGTATATATTCCTTACCACAGGAAGAAAATTGAATAGATGTGGAAATGAGCTGAAGATTGTGTTAGTAGTATGTGTTAGCAAGTGGGCAAAGCTTATAACGATCGAAGGATTGTTGAACAAGTAGAAGCAAAGGTGTCCAAATGAGCGTTTAACTGATCGAAGAAAGGAGCGCGGGGCAAGGTGGAATGCAGATGAAGACAAATTGCAGAGATATTCGAAGATCCAATAAATGAACGTGGTAGATTGGGCTTTTGTACAGAGAGTCAAGGAGAGTCGGTGATGACAGCGGAGTATGGCTCTGTTTGAAAGCGGTTGCGGAAAGCCATGGGTTCGCACTTCCAAGATACTTTTTTGAAACCTTTTTTTCGTTCTTCACAGGAGGTATCGCAAGATGCAATCGAAGATGGAATGCAACATGAAGTAAATGCT
Source organism: Amanita inopinata Kibby_2008 (assembly GCA_001691775.3). Taxonomy (NCBI): domain Eukaryota; kingdom Fungi; phylum Basidiomycota; class Agaricomycetes; order Agaricales; family Amanitaceae; genus Amanita; species Amanita inopinata. Next base: position 30,369 of record JNHW02000010.1, on the reverse strand, counting down.
GTACAAGATATTCGACGCCGCGATTGTCGTTGTAGATTGGGATTTGGTTATGTTGGTTGAGATGTTGGGAGTATCTGTTGAAATAGGATGAAGTTGATAATGATACGCGAATTCCGCCGACTAGATCGTTTAGTGAAACGGGCTGGCAAGCAAATAACAGTCGGCCGGGATCAGGAAGCTAGAGAGTGGGTGAATGTTATACTCGTGCGATGCAAAGTTGAGGGCCCATCGAGTCAACCGATGAGTTGTTGGTGGTGGTACATAAAAACAGCTTCTTCCGTCTGGTTAAAGAACCTCTTGCACGTTAATGCATTTGGAAGGCACTTCCCAGACAAATTCTCTTGTCACCGCCTTCAGCACTTGTGTTAATGACATTGCCATCAACATCATCATTGATTCCCGATGCTACTAGGCTTCCAAAGGAAATGCGCCTGCCCGGAGCCAGGCGTCTAACTCTCCTAAGTGTCCGTATTCTGTGTATCTGATTAGAATTTGGACTCGCTTGAGCAGGAGAATGCAGCAGAGGGCTAGGCGAAAGAGGAGAACCAAGACGGACTGACAAAGAGGCGATGGGTGTCGCGAGTCGTGTCAAGATTGATTGGGTTGGTTTCTGCTTCTGAGATGTAGGGAGGGAATCTTGCTCTGGTGCTGAGGGAGGCAATCGAGGCAACTCTGGACCAAGGATGCTGGGATTCCTTTGGAGATTCATGGGAATTCCCTTGTTCACAGAATTCAGATCCCGAGCATGCTTCAAAACCCCATTTTCATCTATCACGGAATGACTTGCATCAACAAGGACAGCGGTGGTCTTCTTTGTATTTATAGACCCTATATTCTGAATATGTGATCTCTGTAGAACAGGGGTCGAAGGGACTATATTCGCTTGATTAGCGGGGGACGAAACAGGAGGTGACGTGGGCGGAGGTGTTCCACCTGGGCTGGCCGAGTCGTGGGTCGAAGTGGGTAGGTTATGCACCCGTGTTCTTTGTTTCTTGATATGTGCAGATCTTATCTTCTCCTCCTCGTCTGATGACGGGCATGAGGACGTCGTCGAATCCCTTCGCTGATGGAAACCAGTTGTTGCTTCCCTGTCACATTTAATACCTTGGGCCAAGACGCCAAATGAAGGAGCACGTTTGTTACCAAGCTTGGGTAACTTTGTATCCTTTGAAGGGGGCATAGGTGGAAGATTTGCTTCTGTTGACTTGACTCGTTGTATGCAAGGATGAGAAAGAGAAGCACCACTATTGATGGACATAGATGATGCGGTAGAGAGCGACGACAGTGATTGACGTGAATAACCAGAACGGGCTGGTGCCAGGGAAATAAGTGAGGTGAGGGTAGATGAACTGGGAGTAGAGGGATTGATCAAAGGAGTAACGTTCGCAGGCAGAGGTGAAGCACGTCGATCGGCGAATGGTTGTGGGCGCGACTTGCGCGTGTATGGAGAATAAGAGGTAGGGACAGGTTTATCAGTATGTTGAAGACGACTAGAAAGCCTAGATACGTCATGCAATCAATGCTACAAGTCAAGTTTGCTGGCAGAACACAAGTACCTAGTAATATTTTCTTCATTGTTCAAATGGGACTCGGCGGCATTCATAAAGTCCATGCTGTTTTGTCTGTAGAGAGGACGACGGAGGTTTTGGCCATTGCCAACTTTGCCATTATACGCGTCTAGACCGTTGGCTACAGGCTTGGTTTCGCGTCCTAGTGCATCACCCCCAATCTTGCGCTTCTGCAGTGCCTCTTCTTTGGCGCGTATCTTGGCAAGTTCAAGCAATTTGACGCGCGTTGCGCGTACAGAATGAGGCCAGTCGACGGGACCCTTGGCCTGTGCAACGCCCCGTGCAATTTTGTCAAGAAGGTTTGAAGGAGGGACGGGTCCAATGAAAGGAGTGACAAGGTGAGCTGGGAGAGCATCCATAGTCTGACAGCCAAACAGGGATGAATATACGCGTGAACAAAGGGTGGAGATATGAACAAACTCTTGTCAAAAGCAACACCTGTTCAGGCTTCCATTCCCACTCTGATTCGTCGGGGCCATTTGAGCTATTCCAGCTGTCGGTGCTGTTCCTATTTACCGCTGATGACAGGAAGATGGGAGACCACCGTGGGGAACCAGAGGGAGTGCGGGGACTTGAGGCGGAAAGCAAGGAGGAACGACGCCTGTGCAGGGGCTTACTGGGAAGAGCTATCGCGACTGGAGCAGCGCCCTGAGAGCGCCTTGCCTGCATCGTTTGCTGGTGATGGTCAAGAACGAAGAGGGAATGTGGGCGAGCGACGTGATAGGAAAAGGAACTATGCGCTGGGAAAATCTGGTGTCTTATTCGAACTCCGACATTAAGCGATATACAACGTGGGGTAAAAACAACCGCAAATAAAGACTTCATCGACCCGAGTTGATCTTCCGCGTCAGCGTCCTCATCCATTCCGATGTCTTCTTCCTCCTTTCAATGTCCACATCCACCGACGCATTGTTGCGCATTATGCCTGCATTTATCTTCGGTGCCACTGTGTAATTCCCAAGTTCGGATTGGGGGATCATCACGGCATTCTTCTTCACCCTGCCCCTTTCGCTTTCACGAGCACGTGCCAGAATAGCGTTCAGATTCTCTCCGCCTCTGTGCATAGCATCGCCTTCTTGAGCAATCGGAACGACTCTGTCGCGGTATGATGCAGATCGCTTGATAATAGGTCGCGCCCATGTTATTACCAGCTCGTCGGCAATCCGCTTGATTTCCGAGTTAACTCGCTTGCATTTGGTGTAGAATAGCACGATTCGCCCCAGTCCCGATTCCTTGAGGACAGAGCTATCGATGAATTCCATTTTCTTGATCACACCAAACAGTTCTCTTTGAATGTTCAGGGCAGGTAGCGACCGATCCGGAAGTGGCTCAAGCCACCTTCTAACTGCGTCCAGCAAGTTGTTGTCAATCATGGACTGCGCCATCGATGCTCTACGCATAACCGTTTTCAGCAGAGAATAAGTTTATGCGAGGCTGAAACTTACTTGCGCAGCGTTTCCATAGCATCCGGTAACAGCTTGAGCTTAGCTACAGCAGGCGTTTTGTCGTTATTGGCATTGATGTCCTCCTCCGCTGCCGCATTCATCGCCTCTCTCAGACGGGATACTTCTTGGTCTGCGAAGCTGTCTAGCACTTCTTCGTTTGTCTTCTTCTTTCTCCGTGTTGCTTTTTTCTGTTTAAGAATTTCGTCGATCTGAATGTCAGTACGCCGTCGAGCGGCTACCCAATATGTCAGTAGGTATTACTACAAACATTCGGTAGACAAACCCTGTTCAGGCGTGAGTTCGGTCAGGTCGGGCTCCACGGGACTTCTTTTCCTCTTTCTGGATTGCGTATCGACGCCCAGTGTTCTCCTTCTCTTGATTTTTCTCGCCTTGCCGATGACAGAGGGCTGGCGCTTCTCCTGCACATAATCATCGCCAGAGTCTGCGCCTGAAGATTCATAGTCCCTTCTTGGCTTGACTTGCCGTATAATCTTTTTTGAGACCTCTGGTCATGAGGGCTTAGTCAGCATGAAGTGCGAGCGGTGATGGTGGAACTCACCCTCCTCATCTGATAGTTCAGAGTCTGAACCACCGAACACTTCACGTACAAGATCCTGTTTGAGAAGAAAATCATCAGAAAATGGGAGAGGGAGGAAAAGAGAGCAGTGTGCGTGCCTGCGATGCCATGGGGGTTGGATGAGAAGCTGAGAAGGGGATGAAATTCGCACGCCACCATATATGTATAATCAATTATGACATTTTTAGTCGCTGAGTGATGCCTTTGCGTATTGACTTGGAAGCTGTTATGCGGGACGCTTTTAATATCTGCAGGATATCCAGCACCAGCTAGAAGCTGTCTAGAGTGAGAGAGAGGGAGAAAACTCCCTGCTTCCTCTTTCCTTCGCACCCTACGTTCTCGGTGGTCGTGCGATAACGATGCGGACCCTGTCCAACATATCAACCGTGACGGCAACCGCTGGGAAGTTGATATCGGGGACGATTGCTGGTCTACACCTTCCAAAGAGAATACCCCGGCAGCATCAGCCAGTTTCCACCCTTTTCCACCTCTACTCTCCTTCAACCTTCCTCATCTCCCTCAAGAGTCCGCGCATCCTTTCCAATCTGCTTTCCCATCTTGAATGGTCCGACTTTTACTCCTTAGCCAACAGCTGCAACGATTGTCGTCTGCTGTTCGATGAACAGGATCTCAAAGATGTCATTCTCTCACGCTATGTTCCCGGATACGCCCATGCCTTGCGCCTGCGCGATCCATTCCATCGTTACAAGGACGTACCAGTCTCTATACAGGACCTTGACCTACTGCGTAAGCCCTCAGTTGCTTCTTTGCCGCCTATCTCACTCGATGTCCATGACCAGTGATATCTCAACGCATTCCACTTCACCTATACCCGATTCATGCACTACGAGTCCTCACAACAACATCACCCGCCGACATCCAAGAGGCGACTCGTCAGACCTCCCGATTCATAATGCTGTGTACGGCGCATACTCGATTTGTGTTGCTGCTTCAGTCGTATGCGCACAGCTCGCAAGACGCCATGCAGCCTGAGCCGGAAGAGGCGCTGTGGGCATCGCATTTTGGAATGCCTGCAAGTCGACTGCGAGAGCTGACGTTCCCGGCGCCCCTATCGTACTCTGAGAATCAGCAGCCGCGTTCAGGGCCGTTTATACGGAAAGAAGGGCCGAGAGTGTCCAAGAATGGCGCAACCCAGAGTCAAAATGACACGCGCACACCTCGTTTGATGACATCACACGGGGCTTTCAACCCCTCCCTCACTCCTCCGCCCGCCGCTTCTTCCCAGAGACAGGTTTTTTCCGAAAAGAGTCGAACATTTCCCTTTTTAAGAAAATCCTCCGCCCGACTCCGTCCTGAGCCCGCTCCCGAATTTTCTGCAGTGAGTATGTATTCTAAATCATGGCGGCGCTCGTCTTTCGTGGCCCAGTCTCGTCGTAGCAGCATGAGTTATGTGTCAGACGGCGGTCTGCTTGTACCTCCAAGTCATCGTCCCCTTCAACCCACCCTGTCGAAGCACCAGTCAAGTGAATCATTTCCTTACTCAGGCAGCAGCCCCTCTCCCCTTTCGGGGTCGCACTACTCTGTCACTCTCGCAACAGGTAAAAGTAGCACAACCGGAAGCGAAAGCGCGAGCGCTTACACCACCCCTCCATCTCCCGGCCTCCGCACACCATCGCTCAACACGTCTTACTCGGCTCACGCTGCTTACCCAGTTCGCATGGCTTCTCCCCATGATTTGAGTCTTGCAGTATCTCGCGCACGTGCTCCGATCTTGCGCGTATTCGTTCCGTGTTCCGAGCTCGAGGATGGTTCTGCAGGGCTGTTGATGTGCGAGCAACAATTGATCGATGCCGGTCTTTGGGATCACTTATCCGCGGGTGACCTGGTATGTAATTTGGGGTATGTACCACCCACAGAGGAAATGGGGTTGGATGCTTCACCCTCATCTGATGCAGAACAGGAGTCCAATCGACGGTACGCCGATGATCGCAAAAGTAGTTCTAATCGCACAAAAGGATGGCCTATCTCTCTTCTGCATCAACCACGTTCAACGTACGCTCGCAAATGGCTTTTATTCAATGGTCATTTCCTGGTTCCATACAGGCCTCCAAATTCAATTCACCTGCCTGACCCTCTCAGCTTACCAACGCCGTTCTATTACACACACATCATGCCTCCACACACTGATACCGTCTTTGTACTTGACCGATTAGGTTTCAAGGGCGACGCCGAAGCAGCAAAGTCAGAAGTTCGCCTTGTACAGACGAGGACAAGAGTCCGTAGCCCACACTCACCCGTGGGCTATGCAGTCGTCAAGAAGCACGTCTGGACAGTACGGTTTCTACGCTCGCAGTTTTTCACGGAGGCCGGGGTAAGCCAGGAATTGCAGAGCATCGGTGACGGGTGGCTAGGGGAATGGGTTTTGGAAGGAGAGGGTACGAGGGAAGGAAAACGGACGCTCCTTGACTGCTTGTTTGGTAAGATGACTGGCCCCATGGAGTGGGAGCTAGTCAGGGAACAATGTAGTGCGGGGAGGGTATGGCTGAGGTCTGCGTCTCTTTCACCTTGGACAACATACCATTGATCCTTCATACCCTCCGCAGGCTACTAAGCATTATACCCCGGACTGCGGCATTAGATTTCGATTTCAACACTACAAACGTTAACCCTTAACGCCAGGTCATCTATGGCGCCTTTTAATTTGAATTTTCGATTTCGCACTCTTCTGACTTTCTTTCGCACTGCCCATTTTCACACACGTCTCACTCAGCATTTGTCGTCCACCAGTATAGTTGATCCCGCAACAATTTTGGGACTATCTGCTGCTTCCATATACCCTGTGTATGATAGATGATTAATCTACGACTTTTGCAGTCATACTTACTGATTGGAACATTGGGTCTCAACCACGTCTTTGTACTGTCATCAAAAGAGTTATGAACTGCTGCCTCCGCCAAGCTTGGGTAATGAGATTAAGGTGAAAGCGAGAATACATATGTTACAAGTAGAGACCCTCTGGCGTGCCTTCGTTCTTTCTGTACAGTACCTGAGCAGCAGTCAGTAACAGCGTTGGACTATAGTCAAACTATTCACCTTCTCTCGGGCAGCGGTGAAGTCTGCTTTTGTCACTCTCATGCGCCGCTCTCTCAACGCCAGTAGACCAGCTTCAGTACACACGGCTTTGATATCAGCACCCGACAAATCGTCCTTTGCCATCACAAACTCCTCTAAATCAACATCGTCGCTGAGGCTCATGCGAGCTGTATGTAATCTACATGGGAATCGGTTGGCCAGTCTATCCGCCTAAATTGATGACGATTCACCTACCGGAAAATATGTCGTTTAGTCTTCACATCAGGCAGTGGAAATTCGATTTTTCTGTCAATCCGACCTGGGCGGATAAGGGCTGGATCAAGAGACTCGATCCTGTTCGTTGCCATTATGACTTTGACATCGCCACGAGTATCGAAACCATCCAGTTGGTTCAGGAGTTCCAGCATCGTTCGTTGGATTTCTCTTTCTCCACCTGAAGTAGACTCGTACCTGTCGCAGATGAATCAGTTACGCACTTGGACATGAGTCAGAGCAACAGACCGTTTAGTACCGATGGCGTCAATCTCATCAATGAAAACAATACTGGGTGCGTGTTCCTCTGCCACTCTGAACAACTCCCGGACCAGTTTTGGTCCATCTCCGAGATATTTCTGAATGAGTTCAGAGCCCACGACACGAAGGAATGTAGCTGAGGTTTGGTTTGCGACAGCTTTAGCCAACAAAGTCTTGCCCGTTCCTGGAACCCCATAAAGAATAACACCTTTTGGAGGTTTAATCCCCATCTCCTCGTATAACTCTGGGTGAGTGAGCGGAAGCTCGACAGATTCCTGGCAACACACTCAGAACCATCAACAAGTAAAATGGATGACACGAACCTTGATCTCTTGGATCTGGGATTCCAAACCACCGATGTCGGCATAGCTTTCCGTTGGAGCCTTGTCCAATTTCATGATGCTAACCAACGGATCTGCGTCATCCTGTAAAACGCCTACAATGGACTGTGTTTTATGATGAAGCAAGACCTGGCAACCAGGTTCTAGGAGATCCTTGTCAACAAAAGTCATGATTGATACGTAGAATTCCGGTCCAGAGGGAGTGCTGATAATTGCATGATCGTCATCTATTATTTCTTCCAAGGTTCCAACTGCCATTGGACTGCCTCGTAGATCATCCACCTTTGACCTGTCTTCTTCATTCTTCTCTTCACGTGTGGCCTCCGGCTTTAGACGTTCCTGATTTTGTATAAACTCTTCTTCTAGCAGGAGGTAATCCTTTATGCGCTCCGTCTTTAGTAGCTTGAGACGACACCGTGTCGTAGGATATACAGCAGGAAGCTTGGCGGCAGCAGAAGGACCTCTTCTCTTTTTCTTTCCTACTCGCGTAGGCAGAGGTGGTTCCCATTTCTTCTTCTGTTCCTTGGCCTTATCTTTATCGCCAGCGTTCTGATTGTCTGAAGGCGGTACTCCTGATGGTGTGTTACCCTAGCAAAGGGGACTGAGCATATATTCAGCTGCAGCACTCGCACACTTACCATGATGGTCTTTGGTGAGTTCTGACGATGGCTCGTGTGCAAACGCCAATGCTGGGACGCGTCATTCTCCCAATCCGGAAATCCATTGCAACTCCGAAAAAACGCGTGACTGTGACGTGACGCTGTGAAGCGTGGCGTATTGGACGCACGACGATGGCAATGGATTCAGCCAGGACTCCCTTGACAGCCAGTTCGCAATTCATCCAAGCAGGTGCGTATGGATTAGCTCTTAATCTCAGACTTGCAAGGCATTAATCTTCATTAGACGACGATGACGACTTGGATGAGGAGAACATTCCTGGCTTCTCGCATCCAACGCTTTCTCCGTCACCTCGTCTTCAAGATAAAGGCAAAGGGCGCGCGCGAGGGTCGGACCAACTTGCTCCTGCAAGCGGTAATGACGGAGCAACGGATGCTACCCTTTCGGGCAATATTGGAAGCTCTCCGAACGGTGCTTCACGCCCAACAAGGCAAACGGTGGGCGGCGTTCGAGTGGAAACGCGGTTTGTGCCTTGGACCGATGGAATTCAGTCATGTCTATTTCTGACTGCTCTTTATAGTTACTCAGGCATCGACACTTTGGACGAGCCGATTACGACGACAATTGTGTGTCAAGCGCCTCTCGGTCGTGTGCAGCCATCCTAATGAAACGCATTCCACTAGAGTCGTGATTTATTCTCAATCTATACAAAAGTCATCCAGGTACTTTACCCCCGAAGAACAACGGGGCGCGAAGTCTTGAGGTTGGTATAGCTTTGGTGTTTCATGGCAAAACTCACACACACTTCTAGAGATTGGGACCTCTGGGGACCTCTTCTTCTATGCTTACTGTTGGGGATCATGCTGAGCATCAATGTATGCATATCATCACTGCGCATAAAACCACTGAAACAGCGATTTTCAGGCTCCGCCAAGTCAATCTCTCGGAGTTTTCACCAGTGTGATTGTCATTTGTTCTCTGGGAGCTCTGGTTGTCACAGTTCAAGCAAAGGTAATATGCCGTCATCTCGTATGTGTCACGTAGTTTCTGAATTATGGGGACAACAGTTACTGGGAGGCAGAGTGTAAGCATTCCATCCTGTCTTCTGCACCATTAACTGAAGGAATTGTCACCAGTTCATTTTTCCAAGGTCTATGTGTATTAGGGTATTGCATCGCCCCCCTTGACGTAGCTGCCTTGATTGCATGCTTTGTTCGTGTAATATATGTCAGGGCGCCGGTCGCTCTGCTTGCGTGGGCTTGGTGTATATGGGGTACCTACTCTCTGTCTGTCTATTACCTTGTCATTTTGCTCACGTCATTTAGCATCCGTCAATTTCTTAGATGGAACAAAAATAGAGCAACAGCGGATTCTGCTTGCTGTATATCCACTATTGTGAGTGTGTTAAACCATCCACTGTAAACCTTCTAATGTGTCCTCAGGCTTTTCTACTTTATACTGGCGTGGATGATTTTGATACAGTGAATAATGAGATGCACGTAGTTAGTCAAAAAAAAAACAAGCCAGTCACGGTGAATAAGTGGATGTGGATCCTTTTGGAAATATACGGATACGCCAATATCACAAAAAAAATATTGAGAATGATTGTCGTCGCGTGGCTGCGTAGGCGCTTGAAGGTAGGCGCTTGAAGAGTGCCACACTCGGAAGTTGGCACGTTTATTTCCCAAAAAAACGTGTTCAAGGAACATTCGTCATTTTCATGATTCACTAAGCACATTTTTACTTTTGGTCAAGCCACGATGTGCCAGAACAAGGAACATAACAAAAGATGTAAATAATCCGTTGAGCGTCATCCAAATCGCTAATCTTCCTCCATAAACAGACCTTGTTGATGTCAGAATCGCGAAGATCCAAGTCCAGCACTCACCTTTGTTCAAGGCAACTTTTGACAATGTTTGGCGACTCGTCTAGAGGAACCTTTGCCCAATACCATGCATGGTACGTTACACAAAGAATGCTTTACTGAACCCGTCCGTAAAGAGATAGAAAGCAAACTTTTCGACGAGGCGCGTTGTTCGATGTAGCGGGCATGAATGGTCTTTCTTCTCCAGCGCCTTAAAACCATTTCCCTTGGATGAGGATGCGACAACATTCCTCGAAACCCAATGTCGTATCAGTACAAAGCTTCTAATCTGGATGAGGCTGGCACTCAAGACCCAGATATCCATTCGCAGAGCACACAACGTTCACAGTACTCTTCGTTGGCAGGTGCATTGGAGCTCCATTCCCCTTCATCCTACATCCACGTATGTCACAATATGCATGGCCTTCTATGGTGTACTGACCAGTCAATATCACCGTAACCAGAACGATGAGCTGTATGTGTGGTGGTGGTTTCCTAGCACTTTGATAGCTATAATTGACCGGGATCACTGCAGGACACGGAAGTCGGGATGGCCGCATGCCAGTCATAGTGCTGTTCCCGGAGCGAGGCTCATGTGGCCGACGAACCATATACTCGTGCCGCAAATCTTGTTCTCTGAAGAGCTCGCGACCCCCAAGTCGTATCCCGATACAAAGTATCCACCCATCGTGTTCCAGCTGGTGGATTTCCCCGAAGTTGGAGTTAGGATCAGCAGAGTCGTCGGCAAAGATACGCCTCGAATCGCTGGTGCACAGGACAAAGTTTTGGACATTGGAGATAGGGAGATCAAGATTTGGTTACTGGTAATGCCCTATCATTGTCAACTTGGCTTTCCCCTGACGGATGTCATCATAGTGGCCTGGATATGATGAGCCATTGCAGAAGCGCTTGAAGACTCAGTCTGGAACCATCACCAGAGACACACTGCTCTTAATAATAGCCAATGTAATTTTAAATTTTATGGAGAAGATGAAGGTAAGATACTTGTCTCGTCTGCAAGTGAACCACCACATATACGCCGTTGGTTTGCAGAACTCTCGAGTAAAGTCGGGTCATGAAGCTTGGGCCATCGGTACCCATCCAAACGGTCGGCCAGGGATAGCAGGTCCTGCGCTATTCATCACGAGACTGATTCATCGTGGAGGGTCAAATTGGCAACCAGAGCTATGGGCGCCAAGATTCACCTGATCATAAACCTGACTCGTATACAAGATGAGCATTATAATGTTACCACATAGCATTAATTGTAATATACTTGATATTTGACTAACCAAGTGCATGTCAATCAACGTATTTCTATGACAGGGAGAAGAGTGACATACTCGTATGTCCAATTGACCAAGTCATTATCATTGCCGTGACGAAGGACCATCCTTGGATTTAGACTGTTCGATGGCGATTTCTGAAGACAGCCTCGAAATTTCCGAGAATGCCACCTTGAGCAAGTCGAGATCAGCATCAAGACTTTCAGCTCTGGATTTCATCTACAAAAGTTATTAATTCTATGAGATTAAAACAGGAATTTTGTACGCACGGCTCCGATGGTATCGCTTGCAGCAATAAGTTCATGGTGATGGTTATAGACAAGAGACTGCCTTTCACTATCCAACTCGCGAATTTCTGCCAACGAGATCAGTAATATCAGTGACTGCAATAAAAGCTGATAGGAAACGCGAAACATGCCAACTAAAAGTTCGTTTTCGCGTTTCAATAGACTAGGCAGAGAAGAGGTAGTTATCAGTTGTTCGTAGTAAGATTTGGCATCAAATGCAGGAGAGTCTGAATGGATCAGGTTAGATACGATGAGATTGATTGTCAGCAAGACTCAGCACCGAGGTTCATAGGATCCATAACCTTTCCAGGTAGAGGTTGGGGTGGCCCGACGCCGAGACCGTAATGCTTCCTTAGTAGGTCTCGTGCGCGACTTTTGCTTGGGGGAGTGGAAGGGGGGTTGCGACGGGCATTAGTGACGCCTGCATTTGTCGGAGACGCTGTAGACAACAGGGAAGAAGAACCCAACGGTGAAGGCGTCGGAAGAGTATTTGAGGGTTTTCTTGAGGAAGTCATGCTCAGCGCAATCGTGAGAAAAACCAAGACCACCTGGAATACAACTAAAAGTACAAATCTTATTACAGATCCCATGGGCGAGCTACACAATCACGGCCATGAACAATGAACAAGAACAAAAGGTCCCAAGATCAGAAATCCCCTCAATTTTGATACTCCGTTTTTATTTCCCGTTTTCCTTGTTTAACCTCGAGGTAGATACACCACTACCGTTAGGCTGATACATATACTGATGTGCGAATGGCTTGGCCGCGTCCTGACTCGGTCGAGGCCGGTAATAGCTTGTTCGTTGCTGGTCTTGTCCAACTGTCGAGGTGGGGATTACGGGAGATGGCGTGTTCACAGCCACAGTGGGCATTGGCCACGGTAAATTCGACGGAGTAGATGATATGGTCGAGCCTTTAGAGGTTGTTGGTCGTACATTTTGAAGCGCAGGGGAATCAACGGGAGTCGATGTCGTGTGACTGTGTGTCGGAGAAGCAGAAGGCGGCGCAGTCCCGGGACCGGCACTCGTGCTCGTTCCGGAGCTGGCTTGTGGTGGTGGTGGCGGTGGTGGAGGTGGTGGTGGTGGTGCTGAAGGGCTTGGAGCGTCATCAGCTTCCCGGCGACGCTTGAGACCTCTGGAGGAGCTCTCCTTCAGGCCAAGTGATGTCGCTTTTATCAGAATTTGATGTCTATCCGACGGATAGTCAAGTAAGATACTTGCAGATATGATAAAACTGCAGACCTTGTTCTGCTATTTCCGTACTGCGAGACAACCCAATCCCACTCTATTTCGCCCGTTGACCCAACCGACCTACTCTCCTCTGCAAGTTTCTTCAACTTTTCAGTCTCCTCTTCCGACCATGCACCTTGATTCAACAACCCACTACTGGCTATGCTAGACAAAGTGCCAACGGTGGGCGTCGTCGCTGATACTGGGGTTGCGGTGGGCAGCTGAGATTGCGGATGCAACTGTGATTGTGAGGCCGTCAGCATTGGCTGTTGGGCGTAGAAGGCAGTCCCAGGGGGTGCATATGAGTATTGATGGTAATATGCAGTCGGATACTGCGCAGTCGCAGGGGCAAACATGGGATATTGAGCATGAGGATAAGCAGTCTGAGCACCTAACGGTACGACAAATGATTGAGGGTTCGTAATCATCGTAGGGGTTGTCGTGGCTTTAGACACCTGGACAGGTGCACTGGAGCTAGATTGGGTCGAAGTAGAAGATTGACCAGACGATGCTTGGTATAATGACGAGAGGGTGTGATAAGAGGGAGTTGGAGGGTTCAAGGCAAACCGTGATGGATTTGCAAGCTTAAAGTACAATTGGACTAGGTCTTGATCGAATAGGGCATGGTGAACTCACAAGGTTATCACAAACCCTCTTTGCTTCACTCAACATTTTCAGAGGGTCGTTAGTATTACCTGGCCCTGCCTGATAACATTGAGACAAAACGAGAGGTGGAGTACCTTTCTTGAGGCATTCTGAACATGCCGACGTCTCGTTATGGGACAAGGGTAGGTGCTTACCACGAGTTCTTCAGCTGCACCATAAAATTCGGCACAGAGATTGAGTATTCGCCATTGAAACTCATAAAACTGCTGGTTTTGAGCGTTAACGTCTGGGGGCTGAGGAACGGTTGGAGGTTGCGTGTTATGGGGTTGATAGAAATGAGACTCTTGCTTCATAGTCCCCTGACTGACCCCACGTGGTTTACGATTCTTGGAGCCACGAGGCCGTCCTGGCCTGCGTTTTCGCCCAGGCTCTTGTGCAGGTTCATGCACCCGCTCCGGCTGTGATGTTCGCGTACCCTGTACATTGCTTGTATGACATCGGTTACATTAGAAATAAAAACCTGCGTTATTGACTGAACAGTCAAATCACACACCCATTTGAGGAGATTGAAGGAGAAGGATTACCACCTTGCCCCTCTGGCTCACTCCTGTTAAGCTGCTCTTCTACCAGACCCTCATCGCCATCGTCAGGGTCATCTTCTTCCTCTTCCTCCTCCCTATTGCTATGGCTATAGCTATCAGGTCCCTTTGCGTGGTACAGATGAGGTGAGGTGTATGGGGCTTGTGATTGAGATGAAGATGCTGCTGATGGCGGATGCAGGGCATGCGACAAGGGTTGATAATGCTGAGGATTATTCATGCAAGAGAGTAAGACGCGTTAATGAGATGTGTTGACGGCTCGCGAACGATGAGTATTGGGCTCCTTTATGAAGAGATGGTATCGTTGCAACGGACTTGCGGACGCTACAATAGACACTCAGCACGACCATGGTTATGAAAGAACGAGTGCAAAGACGGACTTGGGAACGGGATATCCCTGGAAATAAATCTTTATTGTTGGATTATTGTCTTTACCTTAGTATGTAACCGCATCAAATAAAATACGAAAAACGAATATACGGACAAACCCACGTGTTTGAAATTTAGATAATCTTATTCAAGACCGCTCTTAGAGGCGATATGATGTCGACAGTAGGGTCTTTTGAGAAGGTTTGCACGGTTTTAAATGCACATCCAAGGCAACAGATATGCTCGACGTCTGGGGACGGTGAACTGGAGTGTGAGAAATACCAGAATTTGTGTCACAATCTGTGACGACAGCATGTAATAAAAATGTGTAAGCAAAACCAAGTGCTGGTGGTTCGGCAAATGAAATAAAAAAGAAGGGAAAATGAGCACCACCCCTGAGTATCCTGATCACGCCAGGGTATCATTACACCGGTAGCCTCTTGCTCAGGGTGATCTTGTCCGTCTGTGTTATGTATGTGGTGGACACTAGCATCGCATGACGTCGGTAAGCTGCGAATCAAGGTACAGTATATTTATCAAAGGCACGGTACTGTAATCTGTACCAAGTACTTGAGTATGCACAGCACGAATCAGCACGAATCAGCACGAAAGCCTATACCAGGCATGGCTCTGTATCAGGCAAGTATGATGGGGGATCTCAAGGTGAGCGCTTGAGAGTTGAGAGGCATTAATTATCTATATTAGGAAAATCCCAATATTGAACTACAAACCGGCGTTACAATAGGCACGGTGCGCTTTCCATCATCCGCACTAAACGTATCGCGCGTCTTGGAAATGGCCAGAAAGGTGTGTGATAAAACTTGAGAAACCAGACGGACTGACGGGATGGTGAGCACGTGATGCTTTGGAGAAAAGAAAGTGGCCTGATGTGTTGCTGAAAAATAGGGCATGTTAAAAAGTGATATGATAGCTTCCTTTCTCACTGACCACCAGCTCCCAGAACACACGATCTTTACTTGAGCGCACTCATTCCGCTCTAGCAAATGGATCTTGTGTTACGAGTTTGCGACGATCTCCTCCTCGACAAGGTTTGGGCGAAGCTTGTCCCTCTATCTGCCTTCACAACCGCCCCCGGTTCATCCCAATTCTCGAACAGTTCGATGGTCCTGCCCCTTGCGATGGCTGGAAAGTGGTCTCAAGCGGTCTCTTTCCTGCCACATCCTCCTCTACGACCAGAACAACTCTCAGCCTACTATTCCTCCATCCACTCAACATCCGCATGGCCTAGAGATTACGTCCCCCGTCAGCTGTTGTCACTCATAGTGGTGACCCTCGTCGGAATACATATCTTATATTTTCTTTTTGCTTGGCTTTCCTACACTTTTATCTTCAACCATCAGATGATGAAGCATCCACGATTCCTTAAGGATCAAGTAAAACTCGAAATTCAGTGCAGCCTGCGCTCCTTCCCTGGAATGACGCTCTTGACGCTGCCCTGGTTCCAAGCGGAAGTGATGGGCTACTCAAAACTCTATGACGGACTAGACACATATGGCTATTTCTATTTATTCGCCTCTGTTCCGCTGTAAGCATCTTTTACATCTATTGCTTGACAAAACCGACTTCTTACACCGTTGTCCACTCAGGTTTCTACTTTTCACGGACTACTGCATTTATTGGGTACACCGCTGGTTACATATCCCCTTCCTGTACAAAATTTTCCACAAGCCGCATCACAAGTGGATCAGTACGTAATTTACCATCTCTGTTCCTTTCCCGATGAGACTGAATTTGTTCTTCAGTACCTACACCATTTGCGTCGCATGCGTTTCACCCGGTCGATGGATATCTTCAATCTGTACCATATCACCTTTTCATCTTTTTCTTCCCATTGCATCGCATCGTCTATCTCGCGTTGTTCGTTTTTGTCAATTTCTGGAGTATATTGGTAAGTGATATTTGATGAGCCGTTCATTATTTCATGTTCTCATGTTTGGTTTTTAGATTCATGATTCAGATATGATCACTGGCCATCCGTTGGAAAAAGTGATCAATGGGCCTGCCCACCACACGTTGCACCACCTATATTTCACAGTGAACTATGGCCAGGTAGTCGTTATTTCCTAGAGACATTTTTATCCCGCTTATGTGTTTTACTTTCAGTATTTCACTTGGGCAGATCGCTTTGGCAACTCTTATCGACAACCAGAGTCTCATCTTGATCCCTTGCTCGAAATCCAAGGTGTCTCATCGGAAAAAGTTGCATTGGGAAAGCAACAATGAAAAGAGTGCCTTGTCGCTATTCTGTATCAATATATCAGCTGAAACCTGGTGGCGTTGGGCATCGTGGTTTGCATTGCTTATGTCTACTTATGTTTGCTTATTTAAAAACGTACACTATAATTGACAAATACAGTATCGCGGACAATTGTCAAGAGTTGTTCCATCATTTCCTGTGCGTGGCGTGGTCTTGCTCTCCAGCGCACTGTAAAAGTACTGGTGCGGTGACTTCACCGTCAAGCCGGAGCTGCTTGGACTTGAAAATTTGAATGCGTATATGTGAATATTACTGACTGAATATCATACTGCAATGTATACACTCGCAATGTATACACTCGCAATCACCTCTCCTTTTGCTGTGCACGTGACTACGCATTATTTTTCTTATCCATGGCGGTCGCGAGCGCGAAGCTAAAGGTGTGTTCCGACTGAAATAAAGTCTGCTCAAGCCGTTCATATAACTCCTAGTTATCTAGGAAAAGACTAAAGCTAAGAAGCGCTATCTTCGCCGCAAGAAAGACCGAAGAAAAAAGTCAAAAGGAAAGGCTAGCACTCCCCGAGCCCCCGGCATTCGGGACAGTACAGACTCGTTTTCGGACGAGGACGTCGCCACCGCGAACGATCATGAGGTAGGCATAGTCCAGGCTGTAGCCAACTCCGGGTCGAACGAAGACACCGTCCGTCGTCCCAAGAAACGTCGTCGTCTATCTGACATAGAACCGCCAAACGAAGATGTTACGAGAATGGACGTGGATGAACTCGCGAAAGATGAACAGATTCACAGTGACCATTTGATTGATACAGAGCAGCATCTAGAAAATACGGCAGATGATTTCTATTCGCAACCGACTCTGCCAAGTTTCCCGATGCCAGCCTTGCCCGATGCCCCCTCTAAAGCTGATCTCGCAATGCAAGGCCTTGATCAGGCCCTTGTAGAGGCAGAACTGATTGATCCTACGCATGTGTTGCCCATTCCATCCGAGGACAAGGAAGACACGGTTACAGGTCTCAGTCACAAAATGAGAAGGCGACTAAAGGAACTAGGCATTCAAGAACTTTTCGCAGGTGAGCGCGGAAGCGTTGTTCAGTAGTCCATTTGTCAATGAGTTAAGCGTAGTGCAAACCAGCCTTCTTCCATTTCTACTCCAAAGAAATTCTCCATCGTATTGCCTATACACACCTTATGACCCACCGAGAGATGTATGCGTGTCTGCTCCCACTGGAAGCGGGAAAACCCTTGCATATGCGATACCCATCGTCGAGGTATGGTTTTATATCTCTTGTAAATCACTTTCTTAATAGGACTTTACAGATCTTGTCATCACGTATTGTGACTCGGCTGCGCGCGTTGATTGTCCTCCCGACTCGGGATCTCGTGATACAAGTTCGGGAGACATTCGAAGCCATACTAAAAGGCAGAGGGTTGAAGGTATCAAAGAGTTGTGTTTTTCCCTGGCCGGAAATATCTAATGTCTTTTTGGAAGATTGGAACAGCTACAGGCCAGCATTCGTTTGCTCATGAACAATCTCAACTGGTAGCTGATCAGTCACATCAGTATGTGCGAATAGCTTGTCGGCGTATTGCGGTGCTGATGCAATGTTCCATAGCAAAGATGGAGGCTCAAGCAAGGTTGATATACTTATATGCACTCCCGGAAGATTGATAGATCATCTGACTGGAACACGCAATTTCTCGCTTCAACATCTCCGATTTCTTGTAAGCAATAATGTACCTTAAACAGCGCCTTCTCCTAAACGTACCTCTTGGAGGTCATCGATGAAGCTGACAGGCTTTTAGCACAGTCTTTCCAAGGCTGGCTGAGTCAGGTTCTGGCAGCGACGCGACCGCCAGACGAATCATCGGTGGACATGCGCTCTGCAACCTCAGATTCCCTACCCATTGATAGCGTTGCTCCGGCTTACTCTCGTGTTTTGCCGTTTCCCGATATACCGACAATTTTGACAGAGAGAAAGGAAGCTTCGTGCCAGAAGCTATTATTTTCCGCCACGTTGACCCGTGATCCCGGAAAGATTGCAGCGTTGGATCTCCGTGAACCAAAATATTTCGCGGTGCAAGAGAGGAAGCTAACAGACGATGGAACTGGTGTTCTTAGTCTCGTTATGGAGAAATTTTCAATGCCATCCACGTTAAAGGTGGGAGCATGCATAAGGGTAACCTATCTCATCTTTTTGAGCCTTATTTTAGGAACATATGTTGGTCTGCGAAACATCATTGAAGCCACTCCTCTTCTTCTATCTGGTTCACGCGCGTTCTGTGGTAAACAGTCTCGTTTTCACAAAATCCACCGAATCCACGATGCGTCTCGTCCAGCTTTTCGAGTACTTTGAAGAGGCTTGGACTGCTCACACAGCATCTATCAGCCAGAAATTTGTGGCTTGTGCATACTCCAGCGATTTTCCTGCCAGCGAACGCAAAACCATTTTGGAAAAGTTCAGAGCCCAGGAAATACAAATGTACGAATTCAGCTTTACTTTGTTCACGACTATTTTCAACATAGGCGATCAGACTGGTTTGCTCTGATCTAATTTCCCGGGGCATCGATATTAGTCATGTATCCCATGTCGTCAGCTATGATGTGCCTGTTGACATGCGCAAGTATGTACATCGTGTGGGAAGGACAGCACGAGCAGGTAGACATGGTGATGCATGGACGTTGGTTGAGGAACAAGAGGTATGATTTAGCCAGTTTGTCTGTGAAGGTCTCCAACCCGTCTACGTAGGCCCGTTACTTCAGACATATGCTACAAGAGGCAGACCACCTGGACAAGGTGAAAAGGATAAGGGTATCAGAGAAAGACACGGGGCCATTTGCCTCTCATTATGAGGTACGGTTGGGGATGCTGGCCACAATGGACGTCTGCTGATTTTCCAAACGATAGGTCGCGCTGAAGAGATTAAGGGACACGTATACGCGATGATCACGTTCATCCCAACAAACTCCTCACGTACTTCAACAAATCTCGGCCCTGTGAGCATGTGCATTTATAAGTTATAATAGACTCCCAGAATGTCAGACGTACTCCTCGGCTCTTCACCCCAGTTACCATTGCTTTCACTGCATCAACCTCCATTGGTTCGCTTACACCATTCTCCGTATGGATTTCATTGTCTGGAATAGTGTTTGTCACTCGTTGTTTCATGCCGTATCGAAGAACGGTAGTAAGAACTGCTCGCCATCCTTCAAGATTGCCACTGATAGTTCCGCTCAGACAAGCAGAGGAAACAGATCTCTCGTGGCTGCTTTTACCCGATTGATTTGCACAACTTGTTGGAGCTGATTCTATGGGCAGAGAAGGAATCACTGTTGAGCGTACAACGTAAGGACAGAATGAACGATGCTCCTTCAAAAGATCAAATGGCCTTTGTGATGGTGTCTTTTGCTTCGACGTGTCTCTAGGTTCAATACCTAGTGCAGGCGCGGCCTCATCTGCGGGGTGTGGTGCAAATGCCCATAGCCCAACACGCCTTTGGCACAGTGAACAGTACAATAAGGCATTATCGCGTATTGTCATGTTTTTTCCCAGTATTCGGGTGGGTGTTTTTGAATATGGAGCAAATGCAGTAGGGGAGGAGAAAGACATTCTAGGCGGAGTCGCTGAAGGGGCGACGGAGCTCGCTCGTGATAGTGATGTTCGACGTGACGATATTGCGACCGTCGTGGGCGGTAGTACAGACCACCCAAACAGCGACGCCAGGATGGGATTTTCGGTCGGTTCACTGTGCACTGGAACAGGCGAACACGGCCTTGAGGCTGAACGTTCTTGATAATCTGACTCCATGACTTCAGTAATAATCAGAGAGGCAGTCACTGCACGCAGGGAGTTGAGCTGTTTCGCAGTCTGATGAACGCAGTTAGTACAGTTAGAGGATAATACAGTGGAGAACACAGACAAGCGGGTGTTTTACATTGACGTCTTCCATCAGGGGACCTAAGGATACGGCATTGGTTTTTAAATCTTTCAGCATGGCTGCTGGAGATTGTAATGGTATGCGGTATATTGAATCTTAAATATGTGTTAGACCTAGCCTATATTCGAATAAACGGATAAGAGAGGCATACCATCACATTGCCGACTTTTCCATGGGCAGCCGTCCTTATGTGCTTCAACCAGAGAATGACGTTGTTTTTCCACGAGAGCATTGGCTGAAAATATGGTGAGACTCCTAGCATCAGCCCAACCCACCTTTCTTACCGGCTTCACGACTCATGCCCTCGCGACCAGCTACTACCCAAGAACTTTTACACAAGCCACAGACTAGTCTATCCTTTCCATCATTGATCCAGCCGCATTTTGCGGTAGCCACGGCATCAATAGCAGCTGGTTTATTCGCATACGTTGATAGTTTGTATGTTGCAAGCCGTGACAGGAAGGAAGTGGTGGAAGATGGTCGATATTCAGCCATGCCCGACAATGCAGGTGCAGGAACAGTTGACTGGCCCCCAAATCTGAGCGATATATTTTTCTTTGTACGGGATGCTGCACGCGACAGAATTGCAGACAAGTGAGGAGTGCTTTTTGATAGGCTTTCCGGGTGATAAATTGGACTGCTGGAGGAAACGACTGAGTTGAGTTGCATGTACAAAACAATAGTATAGACGCACGGCTTTGTCTCTTTCGTTTTGATTCCATACTTGGCGAGTGTAGAGTACAAGGAACGAGAGGTGTGTATTTTTTTGGAAGGAGGGTGATCCAAAGTCTCGGTAGTGCCCACCGCTGCGTCCAAAACATGAAATGCCTGGTCTAACTTGCGCTACGAGCAGGTCGGTTAGTAGGAAGATTAATTAATGAATCAAGCCTCTCTCTCTCTCACACACACACACCTTTGTAGAACGGATGGCTGCATCGCTAGACTCTGGCTCTACAGGGAGGTCGACGTTTGGACTTGACTCCATCAAACTTATGGCCAACAAAATCCAAACGAAGTACACGCTGAATGGTGTTGCACGTGACCCATACTTCCAAGAGATATTCCTTGTGCAATCACCACGGGCGTGGAAGGATATCAAGTAGATATACCGACTGCTATGTTACATGTGGTCAAGCGTTATGTATTCGTACAACTCAGGTCACTGGCAAAAGGGACGCAGCCATTCTTGCCTTCTTCCTTCGTATACCCTCACGCCGAGCTCTCTCCCGCTTTTCCCTCTCCCGTATAACGCCTGCCTCTTCCTCCTTAAGAATGCCGATCACGGTCTTGGCAGCATCGGTATCGCCCCGCAAATAGAATGCCTTGATGAACATCTTGTATAGCGGCCTCACATGACGCTTGAATGACAAAGGCGCTGCTGGGAGAGGTATCTCCAAGTCCTGTAACGATACGGGAGGCGTTCCAAACGGGGCGGAATTTCGTTGACACCAACGTTGCCCCGCAGGATACCCAAGACGAACAAAATGATCAAATAAACCTTTCATTTTCGACACATCGACAATGGCCCGCCATCTCAGAATCGCCTTGATGACAATGTTAGTTGTCAAACGGTCAGTAATAAACTTGCACGTCTTCTCCAACATCATTCTGGTATGGAGCATATGTCGGACGAGGCGGCCATTGCGCTGCTTCCCATGAAGTAATGGGCCGTGCAGAATGGTATTTCCGATGACAGTAACTGAGTTTGGTGTCAGGTCATGGCATTTAGACTCCAAAAGCTTCCGGGCTGCATACATGCGTCCCGCACGGACCAGAAGAGTTACTACATCTTTTACGGCTTGTTCGTTCGACGGACAACGAAAGAGCAGACGCAAGATACGGATGGTCGCATAAGGAGTTGGTCGATGCATGCGGAACTTAGTGGCACGGACCATGGACAAACGAGTGTCGAGTGCGCTACTGATCCCATGATTTTGGTACAAAGTACGAGCAACCTCCGTTGCACCTGCCTTTGCCATGGAGATGACCAATTTATCGTGAGTAATGTCTATAGTTCTGGAAGGCGTCGTCTGGCGTGCTATTCGCAACATCAATACAGCCTGTCTGAATTCGCGCTGTCGAAAAAGCGCTGCGATCAGGCGGGTGAATAGTCGCGGCGTAAAGAAAGCGGGGGATGTCTGATGCAAGGCTTCCACAATCTTGACTGCTTTCATAGGGTGACCGGATGAAATCAGGAGGGAGAGAAAGAAGCGAATTGGATATTTGAATTGCTCCCGAGGGCGCACCTTGGCATAAAGTTCCTGCATTATGTTACCTATTTCGCCTGCAGAACCTGGATCAATAGATGTTGGTCGTAAAGCTTGAAATACCCGAAGAATTGCTCCAAGTAGATCTTCCAATTGACGAGGAGAAAAGGCAGGATATCTGAGAAAAGGAAGCGCTAGATGAAGCTTACGCGGGACAGCAAGACTTGTAGCTATATGATGTACATTGGAAACGGATTGGCGGAGACCTCGAGCCTGACAGAACTGGTACAGTTCGTAAGCGAGATCAATATCATAGACAGTAAAGTGCTGAAGTAAGGCTTCAATGACTTGTGTACGCCAGTTCTCTTTCGCGACGGATCCTTCCAACAACTGAAATACATGGCACCATTTTGCCCCTTTGCATTTCACCAGGCCGAAAAAATACGCAACTAACGTATGCAGAGCACCTGCCACCCCGGGCTCTTCTGATACTGAGCTTAGTTTACGTATGTCACAATAGTATGCGCAGGCCTCAAAAAGCTTCGTATCCCCTGCAATGGCGGACAAGCGCAGGAAAGTTGCGAGGATAGATTGGGTCACCGTCAGGGGTCGGTCACATTCGGTATCCTTCCACGTTTTCCACAATAGCCGCAAGATATTGGTAGTCTTCCGTGACCTAGATTCAGAACTAAAGGAGGAGACTGCCTGATCAAGCGTGGCGAGAATCAGGATAGTCCGCCATTCCACACTTTCTGGATTCAGACGGACGTCGACCAGGTAATCACTGGGTTGGGATACATGTGGTTTCATGTAAAACGCTAGCAATAATAAGTTAGACCAGCGAGTCTCGAGAGGTACAGTGGGCCCAAGAGCCGCAGTAGACACTCGATGTGCCCAACCCTGAAGGGCGTCTTGCTGCAGCAGCTCATGGTAACGTGGAAATAAGCACGCAGCCAATGTTCTTCCGAGATCTGGCACGTCGACTGCCATTGGATGAATGGAATTAAGAGACGTAACAGACATTCTTCGTTGCCTGAGTGGCGGGAAAGACTTCTGAGCGCGACGGAAACAAAGTGAGAGAATGCGCTCCTTTTCAGTAGAAGACAGTTTAATACCATTCTGGAGGATGGTCCGCCATAAAAGATCAAAGTGACGATGATGCAGATTGTCGCAGAGGGATAAAGCTCGACACAAGTACATCACCGATAGAAAAATTGACCGGGCACTAACAAGAATCTGGTCAAAGGACATGTCAGCATATGAAAGAGGTCGAGACAGAGATAGCAAGCAAGTACCAAGTAAATGATTCCTTGTTTTCCAACGACAACTGCAGACAAAGCAAGATGTTGAGCGGCGTCAGGCCCAGCTTCGTACGGGTTTACAGGTTCAGAACGTTCAACAGTCAACACCTGCCTTGCCAGTAAACCCTTTTGGCTGGGACTTTTATGAATTAGCGAGAACTTTTTGTTTCTCTGAGCATTTGTGCAATAAAACCGGCAACTGATATTCGCAGCTCCGTGCCAATGGCATATTCCGCTATTTCCAGCTCCGAAACTTTAACGTTAAAGCTAATATTTCCCACGAATGCTCATCCACAGAAAGTTGCCGTCATAACTCACCTAAAACAAGTCGCCTTGAAAAATCCATTGGCACTGACAGGTTTGTATCGCTCTTTGTACCAGAAATCTCACTAACGTTCTCCAGAGGTCAATAGGGAGGCACTAGTTATTCTCGCTTGAAACGTTCCCGTTCGTTTGTAATGGTGATACCGCTCGAACCGACATATTGACTGCTAGATAGATAATACAAACTCACAATGGGCGCATCTCGTGCTGACAAGGAGCTTTATTTCCAAAAACTCAAAGAGCTTCTCAATAAATATTGTAAGTTTATTATAGCCATGATCAGAGGAAATGGCGGTTCACTATTGTTATTAGCCTCCATCTTTATTGTCAATGTCGACAATGTCGGTTCCAACCAGATGCACCAAATTCGTGTCGCCCTTCGCGGCAGGGGTGTCGTCCTTATGGGCAAGAACACTATGGTCCGCCGTGCTCTCCGCTCCATCCTTGCCGAGAACCCCCAGTTTGAACGACTGCTTCCCCACGTTAAAGGCAACATCGGTTTCGTTTTTACCGAAGATGACCTCAACGAAATCCGTGATATCATTGTGGCGAACAAGGTTGCTGCTCCTGCCCGCGCTGGTGCCTTTGCACCCAAGGACGTCACCGTTCCCGCAGGCAATACAGGTATGGAGCCCGGAAAAACCTCCTTCTTCCAAGCTCTCGGTATCCCGACGAAGATTGCTCGTGGTACGATTGAAATCGTGTCGGATGTCAAAGTCGTTATCGCAGGAACGCGCGTTGGACCCTCAGAGGCAACGCTGCTGAACATGTTGAATATCTCACCGTTTACGTATGGCATGACAGTCGTCCAGATATACGACCAGGGCAACACCTTCTCGCCCGCTGTTCTTGACGTGGATGAGAAGGACCTCATCGACCGCTTCCTGTCTGGTGTCAAGACCATTGCCGCCATCTCTTTGGCTCTCAATTACCCTACCATTGTTTCCGTTACCCATTCTCTGGTCAATGCGTACAAAAACCTCATCGCTGTTACCCTTGCAACAGAATACTCGTTCGAAGGTGCTGAAAAGGTGAGTTTGATTGATTGGTCTTATTGAAAAGGATCATGTCCGTGTGCAACCCCGAAGCGTTGCATCCAAAGGATGTGCGGTGACACGACCTAAACAATACATTCGATAACTGTTTATCCTAATAATTGATTACTCATACACTCTTCCAGATCAAGGAATACCTTGCCAATCCGGAAGCATTCGCTGTTGCTGCTGCCCCGGCTGCTTCCGCTGCTGCTGCTGAGGCCCCCAAGGCCGAGGAGAAAGAAGAAGAGAAGGAGGAATCTGACGATGACATGGTGAGCTGTATGAAATTGTGTTGAAAACTTGTACTGACGCCCATCGTCTTGCAGGGCTTTGGTCTATTTGACTAGATGTAGCTTATGATACACCTGTATTTGAATTGTTTACAATGACCAAAGAAAAAAGAGTGTGATACACCCGACTCTCATCGATGTACAAGTTGAGCTAGAAAAGGCAAGCGAGATGTATACAAAATGGCGGTGAAAAAATAAAAGAGCATCAGGAGAACGTATAATTATCGAGAACAATTGTCTGTCTTTCTCTCTCTCTCTCTCTACCAGTGCTGGGGTGAATTTACAGAGAATGTGAACGCGACATGCAGCGAGAGAATGAGCAAAATGCGGACAATTTCTTCACATCCCGTTATCTTTTCGGATCTGGGACATTGACAAGATTTGTTCTGGAGCAAGAACCCTTTGTCTCCCGCCAACCCCCTTCTCTCTCAAAATCTCCCCCCCCCTTCCTCCGTAATGCAGTCCTCAACGGGCTCAACTCAGCAGAATGGCCATCTCATTGTCGTGTCCAACCGACTGCCAATAACTATCACCAAGGATGCTCACGGCGAGTATCATTTCAAAATGTCCTCAGGGGGCCTAGTTTCTGCCCTCTCGGGTTTCAAGAAATCCCTCAATTTTACATGGATCGGCTGGCCTGGTTTCTTCATCCCTCCCAAAGATCGTCCCTTGGTCGACAAGCGTTTAATGGAGGAATACTCATGTCAGGCAGTGTACCTCGACGACGACGTTGCAGACCGACATTACAACGGTTTCTCCAATTCCATCCTGTGGCCATTGTTCCATTACCATCCAGGTGAAATGAATTTCGACGAGGAAAACTGGCTTGCATACCGCCAAGCAAACATGCAGTTTGCAGAAGTAGTGCGCCAACAGATAACACCGGGAGCTATGGTCTGGGTCCAGGATTACCATCTCATGTTGTTGCCCATGTTACTTCGCGGTCTCATAGACGGTCGCAATCTCGGCGGGGATTTGACTACAACAGAGCTGTCCAAAATTAGGGAGGGGATTGAAGGTTCAGAAGATGCCGAGTTTGTTCCAGGGATAAAGATTGGTTTCTTCTTGCATACACCGTTCCCGAGCAGTGAAATATACCGGTAAGTAATTAACATCGTGTCCATTGCTGCATCATATTGACCCAGTCTTATCAGCATCTTGCCAGTCCGAAGAGAAATACTTCTAGGAATTCTCTACTGTGACCTTATCGGATTTCACACCTATGACTATGCTCGACACTTCCTATCTTCATGTACCCGCATACTTGGACTTCCAACTATGCCAAATGGCGTGGAGTTCGGGGGGAGGATGGCACATATCGGAACATTCCCTATTGGTATTGAACCTGGCTCGTTCATCGAGGTTGTTGCTTTTTGTATGCCGGGATTCTAACTCATTATTCAACATGATATAGAACCTCAACAAAGACTCTGTGAAAGCACGCATATCCCAGTTGGAGCAACGATTTGGTGGTGTCAAGGTTATTGTTGGAGTTGACAGGTTGGATTACATCAAGGGAGTGCCCCAAAAGCTGCACGCATTGGAGCTGTTCCTGACGCAGCATCCTGAATGGATTGGGAAGGTTTGCCACCGTTCTAGATGTATATCACAATTATGACGCATGCTATTCGTCAGGTCGTGCTCGTCCAATTGGCTGTTCCGTCGCGCCAGGACGTAGAGGAATATCAAAATCTGCGTTCAACTGTCAATGAACTGGTTGGCCGTATTAATGGACGTTTCGGCACGGTGGAGTTCATGCCAATACATTTCATGCACAAAAGCTTGCCTTTTGATGAACTCTGTGCTCTGTATGCTGTCAGCGATGTCTGTCTAGTGTCAAGCACAAGGGATGGCATGAATTTGGTAAATCACATGTCTGCCAAGCAATGTGCGAAGCTCAAGGGGATCACAGGTTTCATACGAGTACATTGCTTGTCAGCAAGCTCGGCAAGGCGTCATGATACTTTCTGAATTTGCTGGTGCCGCTCAAAGTCTGAATGGCTCGATTGTAGTCAATCCGTGGGATTCGCAACAAGTTGCAGATGCCATTCACGAGGCAGTAACAATAGATGCCGCTACACGTGCGGAGAACCACAGAAAACTATTCAAGTACGTGAACAAATACAGCGCTGCATTTTGGGGAAGCAGCTTCATCAAAGAGATGAGTAAAATCAAAGCCGCTGACGTTGACCGGGATACCAAGCCCGACATAGCCTCTGTCTGATTGTTGACGCCTAAAGTCTTCTGCGGCGCAGTCAATCACACGTGTAGCTCCAAAAGCCTGGATTAGAGCCTCATCTCGGTCTTTTGTTCACCTCGTTTCGTTCCCATCTTATTGTGAGATACGGCGGCGGTATTGATTGTTTAGAGATATGGAATTCGGTTCGACTTATCTTTATCACTCGTTGCCCTAGATTTATATAGACCGCTTGGTCGAGCAGGACCTTTGCCTCTGTGTAGTGTCTTTTATAGGAAGTCACTTGCCTTGTTAGGAAATAAATGACTTGACCATAAAAGGTGTAAAAAGCTGTTGAGCCTCCATCCATCCATACGTCGCCGTCCACATAAAGATCCCAAGCCAATCCCCGTGGCATGCTTGCACCACGACCTCGACACACCAAGAAGGGGCTGCGGTGGGAACGTAATATGTGAGAAATCCTGACCCGGTACAGTGGAAGATTCCTAGTTCCGGTAGAAACATCCAGTCTTAGGAGGTATCCGATGCACAGGTATTGAGGTCATTGGGGCTAGTACTATCCAATATGGGTTTCCCCTAATGTGCGAATAGGGTGAAAGGCCCGGGCCGTGCACGCAGCACTAGCCCCTCGTTATAGTGGGTCCGCGACGCCTTGAGGCACAGAAGCTGTAGAGATCTTGCCAAGATAGTTTCCCCAGTGATCCAACGAGCCGAGAAAGAAGTCGCCTCAGGCCTGACACGCATGGTTCCCCGCTGTAAGAGGTGCATGCTGACTGTTGCGGTCAGGAACAAGCAGGCTGTTGTGGCATAGTGACTTTGACTCCATACCATTGAACACACATCAGTGAATATATCTGCATTGATGCTCCCCAAAGATCTGGGGCAGGGTGTTTACTCCAATGCGGTATACGTTTATGGGGTATTCAAATGCTGGGCATTGTGAGCCTATAGACGGTATTTTCGAATATCAGCTGCGCTGGTTTTAAATAAAACGTACGGTGAATGCAGTAAAAAGGAGATATTCTTGCAAAGGACTTTGATAAGTGAAAAGAGCGGCGTGTTGTAACGAAAAGCTATATGGATACATGGGTTACGGAAAACTGTCGTATGCTTTAACTATAAGAACTTGCCGTAGTCCTCTATTAAAAATCGTGTGTGTATAATCGATGGCAAACTTATATATGACATGTGTGGAAATCTAAGTATTGTCTTGATGTTTATCTGCCTTGTTTGTTGATAATCTCTGATATGCCGGGTCATCATGTGGGGTATCTGGGTGTATCTGCGCCTTGCCGTTAAATAATGCTGCTGAAGACTTGGATGGGTCACTATGAGCTGGGTCGGAGAGGTCACCGCGCTTGACGTAATATTGACCACCCGCAATGGCGCCAGCCATTAACGTGGGTGCCATGGTTAGGATGGAAGATCTACATAGCATGTATTCAATGCAGGATCACAATCCAGAGAAATTCAAAACTCACGTCTTGAGTGTCTGTTGTGTTACTTCGGGATGAATGCGTGCTAACCGGCTCTTCGCGACAAACGAAGAGGATCGCAGACGCCCACCACGGACACTGGAAAAGATCCTAAGGTTATCACGCACGAGTGATATAGCATGGTTCCATCCATCGGGCTCGGAATCATGAGTGGGCAGAAGGGACTTCCTTCTCCCAAGTAAACCCACTACTTTGAAAGCCCGTTCAAAAGGCGCATTGGGAAGGAGTCGGACCAAGACACCGAGCGGAAGAGAAACCACGCCAAGTGCCAATGATATTCCCCATTCGCGGCCTGGAATTCGGGTGACCTGGAATGCAGCACCTCCAACAAAAACAATAAGTATTTGTACACCAATTTCTGGTCCCATCGTTAGAACTGAGAATAGCAATCAAGGCATAACAGGCACTGACCAATGAGCGTGATTGTAATAAAGTAAAAGTTTTTTGAGATACCCTCTAACACGTTCAGTTTACGGTCGAGTCTTCTGCAATTGACGGAGTTGAATATTTGTGCAAAGACGAAGGCATTGAAAACGAGCGTCCGTACGACGTCTTGACTGTATTTCGAGTTATCAAAACCAAGTATCTTAAGACCGAGGAAGTGGAATACGAGGGTGACCGTGACCTGATAGATCGATTGAAAGAGTATCATCTTGTACATGTCGACCGAAAACAGTGGCGCCGTCTTCTTGTCAGGTTTGCGATCAAGCAGAGACTCTGTTGCAGGATCTGTTGCTAATGCAAGGGCAGCGAAAGTGTCCATGATTATATTGATCCACAGAAGCTGGACTGCGGAAAGGACGGAGGCTTCCTGCACCGACGCAATGACAGAGACAAAGGTGATGACAACAGATGTGACATTGGTAGAGATTTGAAACTGTAGAAACTTGCGGACAGCATCGTTTACGCATCGRCCYCACAYTATCGCTTTGACAATAGATGCAAAATTGTCGTCCATGAGAATTATATCAGACGCCTCTTTTGCAAC